>VFSX01001013.1:5000-15945 GCA_016618255.1 Chlamydomonas sp. UWO 241
GGCCGTTGCTACAGCCTTCCCTGTGTGAGGCGCCAGGCGCCCGCACGGGGGTTCTCGCCCCTGAGATTTGCCAAGCCCTCCGCCGGATCTGGAGCCTCGACGCCCGACGGCGGGTCATCGCCCTCAGCACACGCCCGTGTCACCGTTGCGTCAGCCTCCCATGCGCGGCGCCGGGCACCCGCACGGCGGTTCTCGCCCCTGAGCTGCGCCATGCCTTCCACCGGCCAGGGAGCCGTGACACCAGACGGCGCCGTTGCCTTCAGCACGCCCGTGCCACCGGTGGTTTTACAGGTTGTACACGTGCGCGCCCGGAGGACCCCGGGGCGTGAGTCAAGGCCTGGACTACACGTCTAGGGGAGCTCTATTGGGAGAGCCCGCAAGGCCACGCAGCGCGCCAGCCTACCAGGTGCCACCGATGCTACAGCCACAGCCATGCGCGGCGCCGGGCGCCCGCACGCGTGGGTCCTCGCCCCTGAGATTTGCCATGCCTTCCGCCGGATCCGGAGCCTTAACGCCTGACGGCGGGTCGTCGCCCTCAGCACACGCCCGTGTGGCCGTTGCTACAGCCTCCCCTTGTGCGCGGCGCCAGGCGCCCGCACGGGGTTTCTCGCCCCTGAGATTTGCCATGCCTTCCGCCGGCCAGGGAGCCGTGACACCTGACGGCGCCGGCCCCTTCGGCACGCCACCGTTGCTACAGTCACAGCCATGCGCGGCGCCGGGCGCCCGCGTGGGGGTTCTCCACCCGAGATGTGCCGGGCCGAGCCAGTCTCGTCGCAGCAGTGATCCCACACATGCCCGCCTCCTCCCTTTTCGTCCAACTATGATCGCCGTGGGCACACACGCGGGTGCCTGGCGCCCGCGTGGGCTCTTCCCCCTCGCGATCTCACACATGCCCGCCTCCCTCCTCGTCCAACTATGATCGCCGGGGAGCCGTATGACGGCCCCCCCTCCCGGCAGATAAAACGAGGTCTGCCTAGGGGCCGGGCCAGCCCCGCGCCCCGACGCCAGACCCCACACCCCCTTGCCATTCGTCAGGTATTCTCGTAACTGTAGTCTCTCCTCACCGTCCGACTATGATCGCCGCCGCGGCTGGGCCGCGGCTCGCGGCGCTCCGCCGTTGCTCGGCAGCGTCTTGTTTGGTTTCGGCGTCGGTGGAGATGAAGAATGGTGGAACTGGATGCTAGCAGCAAACCACACACAAACTACATTTATATTCGCCGCTGTGATGCGGCTGTGTGTGACCATCCTTGTCCACACAAGCTAGTTACTTCAACCCTCGGAAAGGTCCGAGCTGAGAGAGAGAGAGAGAGAGAGACGGGGGGAGAGTTTGGACCGTCACGGTAACAGTAAAACAATAACTGGCGCTTCTTGGGGGCTTCTACAGAACGCAAGACTCCCCATTCAAGGGGGGGCCTCACATTAACTTAGCCCCCACACTCCCAAATCCCTTACATATTTACCAAACTCACCCAAATAGTGGACCGCCATCACAGCCATACATTTGGTTTATGTGTCGCAAGGCGGATCCAACGCACCCACTCCCAGACCTTTTGAGGTCTGTGTCCTTGGGGGGGGGTAGGGTGGACACTGGTCGACACCAGCTACCGGGTGTGGGACCCCCCACACCCGCGCCATATATATTGGTTTGTTGGGGATCAGAGGGTGGTTTGGACTCTCATTGGCGAGGTGAATCCAACGCGCCTACTCCTATGTGAAACAGGCGTCAGAATGAGGCATTTGTATTGATAAGAGAGCCGGTTGCATGAAAGTTTGAAACCCGCTGCTGCTGCCCGTTTTGGGGGGCGAGGCAGCGTGGATTTGGGCCTTGGGCCCTTTGAAAGGATAGGGTGTAAGGATTACAGGGCCTCGGTTTGTATTGGTCCCTTCAGGTGGGTATATATGTCAAGTTTAGAGATGTGTGGGGTGTGTAGGATGGCCAACTGATCAGTCATGACACGCAATTCTGTAACGAAGGGACTGGCAGGAAAAACAAACTACACCGCCCTTGTGACTTGCCTGGCTCGGCCTGCAGCTGTCACGCCCGCTACCCAGTCAGGCACCTTCCAGCGTGCGACGCCCCCACCAGCCTTTGACTGGAATTGGCCCGAGCTATCGGAGATCAGGGAGAGGCAGGTCGTCAGCCGGGCTGGTGGACCACCATCTCCTCACTGCTTCCGCGTGGCTGGGGTCGCCGTCGAGCGTCGAGCCCGGGCTGTGTGGTGCAGGCGCCAGCGCCCCTCGCGCTGCCAGCGGCGCTAGCGGCGCCGGCTGCTGCAACTGCCAGCACACAGCACCGTTTTTGGGGGTCGCGTTAGCTTCTTGCCGACTTGAGGCGGCAGGACATCAGGGAGCGCGTGTGTGCGTGTGTGTGTTGGCGAGCCGAGAGTGCTGACATCGTCTGCTACTGTTTGCGTGCGGAAAGCTCCTCTTGCGGCACACATGTGCCCGACCCGGCTTGCCTCGCGCAGCGATAGGTTGCAAAGGCGGTTGTAACAGCCACCCTTGCAGATGTCCAGTAAGGAGTTAGCACGAAGGGTGCTATATGTCAGGACCAGGCAGTGGCTTGACATCTCGAGTTCCGACCTTTTAAATCCTTTCTGGTAAGAGGGTAGAGCAGGAACTCACACCCGGATATGATGCGACAGGCCGAGCCAGGCCAGTCACAGCGGTCAAGCTGTCAGATGTGATCCGCTGTAGCATACGACTCGCCTGACTTGTACATGCTGTATACCGTAGTCACGCTTTGCCTTTGCGCCTAATTAATTCCGAAAACGCAAAGGCTCCGTAAACGTGAAATTCAGTTAAAAAAAACGCCCCGCCGAGGTAAAAAGAAGAGCACCCTGTGGGATTCGAACCCGGATCAACACTCTACAGGTCTGCAAAAAGATGCCGCAAAGGCAGCGCAAAGTCGAAATTAAATCGAAAACCCTCCCGCAAAGTCGAAAAAAGTATAAATATATTGGCCTTTAGCGGACCCCCGCCAAGGCAAAGCGTGACTACAGTATCTGCACCGTCAGAGCAAGTCACCGATGCAAACAGTTCCTTTTGCTACTCCACGCTCGTGGTACAGATGATGGATGTTACAGTCAGGGACACCTCTAAAGGCGTATAAGACAGTGCTCGGCGCGTATGGCCCGAGCACCTTACTGAGATGGCTGGCTGTTGGTGGTAGGGAGACCCAACTCTGTAAAGAGCGTGGGCGCACCCCTAGGTCCCCTACCGCAGCGGCAGCAAACGCTTGTTGAAGTAGGTGAGCGCAAGTGTCGACAGGTGTGACCTGCACCTGGCTCGCCTCGCACAGCAACAGTGCGGGTCGGTTGGCGATGATGGATGTTACAGTCAGGGACACCTCGTATAATAAGACCGTGCTCGGCGCGTATGGCCCGAGCACCTTAATGAGATGGCTGGCTGGCTGTTGTTGGTGGTAGGGAACCCCGGGTTCCAAACCGCGGCGGCAGCAAACGCTGGTTGAAATAGGTAAGCGCATAGTTAGAGCACGAGGGGCATGAGAAGTGGAGCCACGACACGGTGCACACTGTCTTGTGTGGCTGTGTTTGGATGTGTGTGTGTGTGTGCGCGTGGAGTACACAAAGTTGAGTCGCGAGACAATGTGCAAGGCCCTTTTCTGTCTCAGACTTTCAGTAGTGTTCGTTTGATCACAGTCACGCGTGACCGCCGACCAAGAAGACGGATAGGAATCTTGGGTTGCTAGCACCATAATAAGAGGCTTCTTGTAAAACCCACTTCACACGTGGAAAGTCTCATTCGACAGAAACTCCAGTTTTCTATCCGGTGGATACCTAAGGTAACAACAACAAGTAACACGGGGTTTCCAGCTAAGCAGGCTACTCTTCTATTAGAGACACCCGCCGACACTCCAGCACACTGAAGTACTAGAGTACTGCCGGCTCCCGGCCGATAGACTACCGCTCCCGCCGGCTAGACTACCCCAAACAGCGGTCTCTGAGAGACATGTCTGGCAAGGAGCATACAGGAGAGGACCTTCCTCAGGGTTACAGTAGTGGCCTTGTGGCCAGTCAAGCCGGCAGAGCCGACTGGCGCTGACTGGAACGGTCCCCGCCTGGCAGTGCATGGCTTTCCAGCTCTCGTTTGCATGGGGCTCAGCCGGCGCCCCATGCCTCATGCATGGCCAGATCCCACCCTCCAGTTACAGTTACATCGGCTTTCCAGCAAAGACTACCTCTAGTCCTAGTACCACCGCCTAGACCCAAGTCCAGTTCTGGCCCTAACAATTACTTGTGAGGGGCGGTAGCCACCAGCCGGCTGCTTGCCAACGTGTAGTCCCAGAGCAAAAAGGAGAGCTATTGTGCGACGCCTCCAAAATAGGTCCTGCTTCTAGGGGATAGGGGGTCAAGTGGCGCTTGCCAATCTACTTGACCGCCGTGGTGGAGGGGCCGGCGCCTGAGGGGCAGCCGGACCGTACACCACGGCTCTCCACCCGACCCGATCCTGAGCACGCTCAAACGCCGTGTCCGAAAAAGTCTTCCAATCAGAACGAGTGCCACTAGTTTCGCCTAGCTGCTGAATCAGTAGCTTCAGAAAATAGTGTCGGAGGAGGCTGGAGGCCGGCCTTGCTGCCGAGCCACATCCATTGTGCAGTCAAAAGTCGTACGAGGAAGACGAGAAGCGGGCATGCGCATCACATGGCCTAGCCACTGCATTGATCGCTTTGCCACAAGGCTCCCAATTGGCTCAGTGTCGCACGCCTGCCGAATGTAAGTTAATCTGTGCCGGTCGACCAGGCGCACACCCAGAATGCGACGAAGGCAGTTAGAGTGGGCAACCTCCATCGAGTCAGTTGTGTTTTAGTAGGGGCCCATGTTTCGCAGCCGTACAGAAAGTGGGGCAGCACGAAAGTGTTGTAAACCCGCATCTTAGACTGCACTTGCATCTTCTTGCTGGCCCAAATTTTATCAAAAGACGCAAACACACCCAGCGCGCGACCGACACGCACACCGATCTCCTTTTCCACACCACCACTCTGGGTTATCCAACTCCCTAGATACTTAAATGCAGAGACGGTCTTCACTTCACCACCAGTCAGCGCAAACGTGGCAGATCCGCGACAAATCTGCTGGCAAAATCATCACTTCTGTCTTGGCGGCGTTGATTTGCATGCCAAAGCTAGAGACACTTTGTCAAGGATTTTCAGCATAAGCGCCAACTGAGCTGGGTCATGCGACAAACAAACATAAATCGTCGGCATACATCAGCATTACTATGCGCTCAACCGATGACGACAACACAGAGCCGCCGGCTCGGGTCACGACTGACACGCCAGCCCCCTCTGGCATCATGTCCAGCGCCTTTTTCACTATGTGGTCAATAAAAACATTGAACAACACAGGAGCAATGACGCACCCCTGTCGCACACCAGACGACACGGGGAATTCGTGCCCGATTTTCCCAGCTAGCCGCACGGCAGCTGCAGTGTTGGTGTGAAGATCCTCCAACAGATCAATAATGTGCGGATGAACACTATATAATCTAAGGACTCTCCACAGTGCCGCACGGTTCATGCAATCGTAAGCTTAGAATAGTCGACAAATGCCACAGCCATGCATTGTTTGTACTCGGCATGTGCCGCGAGCGCAGAGTAAAAATCGCATCAACAGTGCCTCTGCTTTTTCTGAAACCACACTGAGCCTCATGCAACTGACCATCAACCTGCGTGGAGACGCGGTGCAGAAGTATGGCAGCGTACACTTTACCGGCAATAGAGAGAAGGCTTATACCGCGGTAGTTACCAGGGGAGTCACGCGGACCCTTCCCCTTATATAACGGTTTGATAATAGCAGTTTTCCATTCCCTCGGGGCTCTCCCCGACCGCCATACGGCGATGACGACCCGTTGGAGCCATGCGATGGCAGGTGGGCACCGCAACAGCATGGCGTCCAGCTGGTCACCGCCCGGAGCGGCGGCCGAGCGCAACGCTCGCACACACGCCTCCTTTACCTCGAGACTAAACCCTTAATTTTTCAAAAGCGTCTGCATCTTCGGCATCTCCATCGGGATCGGTATCAACCTCGGGAGTGTTTGCGTACGGCGTGGTGCGTTCAACCTGAACAAATCCACACACACACACACACATGCGCACATGCACCTCCCACGCGCCATCTCGTGACTCCTCTATGTGTGCTCCACGCACACACATACACACACGTGTGCGCACACACGCGCACACACGCACACACACACACACGCACGCACACGTGCATGCGCACATGCAGCCCCACGTGCCATCTCGTGGCTCGACTATGTGTGCACGGCATGCTTTGTGCACAAACACACGCACGCACGCACACACACACATGTGCACACACACACACACACATGCATGCGCACACGCAGCTCCCACGCGCCATCTCATGTCTCCACGACGTGTGCACGGCGTGCTTCATGCACATACACACACACACACGCACACGTGCATGTGCACATGCAGCTCCCACGCGCCATTTCGTGTCTCCACGACGTGTGCACTGCGTGCTTCATGCACACACACACACACACACATGCGCACACGCAGCTCCCGCGCCATCTCGTGGCTCGACTACGTGTTCTCCACACACACACACACACACACACGCACACACGCACACACACACGCGCGCACACACACACACACACACACACACATGCTCATTCCCGCAGCTCTTGCGCGGCGCGCCAGGTCGTGGCTCGACTTCGTGTGCACGTCGTCCTTCATGCACACGCACACACACACACACAGACGCACACACACACACGCGCACACACACACACACACCGCCCCTTCCCGCAGCTCTCGCGCGCCATCTCGTGGCTTGACGACGAGTGCTCCACGCACGCACGCGTGCACACACACACACGCACGCGCACACACACACACACACACGCACGCACATGCCCATTCCCGCAGCCCTCTCGCGCCATCTCGTGACTCGACGACGAGTCTCCACGCACTCATGTACACACACACATGCACACACACACACACACGCACATGCCCATTCCCGCAGCTCTCGCGCGCCATCTCGTGGCTTGACGACTTGTGCAGCACGTCGTGCTTCACGGATGGTGACGAGTCGCTGCGCAGCTCGGGCGGGGGAGCCAAGGTGGGGATGTGTGTGTGTGTGTGTGTGTGTGCGTGTATGTGTGTGGGTAAGTGTGTGCACAGGTTGGGCACGGGCAGCAAGGTCAAGACGTGTGTGTGTGTGTGTGTTTTGTAAGGATCTCACAGCCATGGATGAGGATCTCGTCTACGAAATGCGCTCCACGCGCGTGGCGTTGCAGTGACACACTCATCCACCCGCCCACCCACCGCACACACACACGCACACACACACACACACACACACAGGAGAGACCCCGAGACCCCGAGCCCGGCTACTCAAACTGGCAGGCCTCACACCCCAGCGGCGGCAGCACAGACCACCTCAGCACACACACACACACACATACACACACACATACACACACACACACACACTCCCCCACACACGCACACACACACACACACACAGGAGAGACCCCGAGGCCGGCTTTTCGAACTGGCAGGCCTCGCACCCCAATGGCAGCGGCACAGGCACCTCAGCACACACAAATACACACACACACGCACACACACACACACCAGGAGGGCACCCGATGGACAGTCGAGATCGGGGCTTACTCAAAAAGGGCAGGCCCAATAGCGCGAAGCAGCGCTGACCACGGCTCAGCACCACACGAACACAGACACACACACGGCGCACTACACACCGCACGGACACGAACACACCGACACAGGCCACCACAGAACTGGACCCGCACACGGAAGAGACGGCTCCTGACTCAACCGCACACAAGCCTACAGCCAGGACGCGAACGAGGCACACACACACATCCTCCCACACACACACCGTCCGAACTCACCCGCAACAGCCACCCGACCCGCCGAACGGCACACAGCACACCAGAAATGAGCGATGCCCACGCTATGGACCCGCGACGCCGCAAGCGCACTACGTGCCCACACACTCGGCCCCCACGACCACCCCCCTAATGAGTGGCACGCGAGGTGTGACACCTCAGCCAGCGCGAGGCCCAAATGGCGCCGACGCGAGCTGAGCGGCAGACCGCACAGCACAGGCCGGCGCCCGCGCCTACGTGGAGTCCGAAAGAACCGAAACGCAAGCTCGTGTCGGAGCGATCCAGCAGGCGTGAGTTGGATCACAATGCGCCCCCACCCCCATCTCTCTCCAGTGCCTGCCGCACATATTTGAATTAACAAACTTCTGGCCGCCTGTTGGGGGGGGGGGGCTGTGTGGAAAATGTGGAGCAGCTCGCGTCAGCTCCAGCGCACACTACGCTGCCAGAGGCACACACGCTCGCGCGCCACGAGGTATCGCCCGAGCCGGGCGAACGCAAGATCTGGGCTGGAGCGGAATTCCCGTTGCGGCGAGGGCGTGGTTGTGCACATGCAGCCGCCAGCGCACCCGGCAGCGGGCCCGCCACCGCGCACCACACCGCGCAAGCCCCGCAAGCCCCAGATGCAGTGGCTCGCACGTCCGGAAGGCAGACTATTCTGCTCAACACGGGCTCTTCGTCGACCCCCTATAGGGAGGTGAGGAGGGAGGCAGTTTTGTAGGAGTCGGAGGAGCCAACATCAGAGGAGAAGGCAGGAATGTGCGCACATATATGGCGAAGCCACCTGCCGGCACAGACCTTCCCGTCAGATCGCTACCGCGCACCCAGACGAGCACTGCGACGCGTATTAGCCGTCTGCGCGGCCCCGGCGCGGAGAGACTAGAGGGCCCCGAACAGGTCACGCGGCGCGAAGCAGCATAAGAAGAGGCGGAAAGCCAGTTACTGGACCGAGACGCACCTTCTCGTGCCACCTTCCCAGTCAGCCTCCGCCATACACCGTTCCAGCAGCTCGCATATAGCCCTGCCACCTTATCACCGACCGTTACCTCAGCAGCTTCACATCAGCAAAAAGGGCAATGACAAGATGGCGCACAATTTCTCTCGTGCACCACCTTCTCACCACTGACACCATGACGCAACGACATCCTCTGTGATAGGGTCGTAGGGGATGACATAACATAAACTCCTATATCAATCACTGCCATCTAGCTCGTTGGGCCGGCACCACTCTGGCCACGGTCCAGCCTGCCCCGAAGCTGATGCACCACCTTCCCGCCCCCGGAGATCGCCGGTCAGCGCCCCGACGCATACCTTGCCCCCGTCGCAGTCGGGCCGTTGAGCTGACTGAGAAGCCGCTCTGCACGCATTCTCGCACCTTCCCTCCACTGCGCACACCTTCCCGCCATCTACCCCGCACCCGACACCCGACATACCTTGCCCCGCGGTCGCAGGTGGACATCGAGCTGACTGAGAAGCCGCTCGGTCGGGGGAGCCGCCAGAAGCATCGCATGAGCCTCGACATCTGATGGCGCCGTTGCTACAGCCACGCACGCGAGGCAACCTGGCGTCACGCGCGGGCGCTCGCACGCGTGGGGTTCTCGCCCCTGAGATGCGCCAGGCCCTCCGCCGGATTTGGAGCTTCGACATCTGACGGCGAGGTCGGCGCCCTCAACACACGCCCGTGTGGCCGTTGCTACAGCCTTCCCTGTGTGAGGCGCCAGGCGCCCGCACGGGGGTTCTCGCCCCTGAGATTTGCCAAGCCCTCCGCCGGATCTGGAGCCTCGACGCCCGACGGCGGGTCATCGCCCTCAGCACACGCCCGTGTGTCACCGTTGCGTCAGCCTCCCATGCGCGGCGCCGGGCACCCGCACGGCGGTTCTCGCCCCTGAGCTGCGCCATGCCTTCCACCGGCCAGGGAGCCGTGACACCAGACGGCGCCGTTGCCTTCAGCACGCCCGTGCCACCGGTGGTTTTACAGGTTGTACACGTGCGCGCCCGGAGGACCCCGGGGCGTGAGTCAAGGCCTGGACTACACGTCTAGGGGAGCTCTATTGGGAGAGCCCGCAAGGCCACGCAGCGCGCCAGCCTACCAGGTGCCACCGATGCTACAGCCACAGCCATGCGCGGCGCCGGGCGCCCGCACGCGTGGGTCCTCGCCCCTGAGATTTGCCATGCCTTCCGCCGGATCCGGAGCCTTAACGCCTGACGGCGGGTCGTCGCCCTCAGCACACGCCCGTGTGGCCGTTGCTACAGCCTCCCCTTGTGCGCGGCGCCAGGCGCCCGCACGGGGTTTCTCGCCCCTGAGATTTGCCATGCCTTCCGCCGGCCAGGGAGCCGTGACCCCTGACGGCGCCGGCCCCTTCGGCACGCCACCGTTGCTACAGTCACAGCCATGCGCGGCGCCGGGCGCCCGCGTGGGGGTTCTCCCCCCGAGATGTGCCGGGCCGAGCCAGTCTCGTCGCAGCAGTGATCCCACACATGCCCGCCTCCTCCCTTTTCGTCCAACTATGATCGCCGTGGGCACACACGCGGGTGCCTGGCGCCCGCGTGGGCTCTTCCCCCTCGCGATCTCACACATGCCCGCCTCCCTCCTCGTCCAACTATGATCGCCGGGGAGCCGTATGACGGCCCCCCCTCCCGGCAGATAAAACGAGGTCTGCCTAGGGGCCGGGCCAGCCCCGCGCCCCGACGCCAGACCCCACACCCCCTTGCCATTCGTCAGGTATTCTCGTAACTGTAGTCTCTCCTCCCC
This sequence comes from Chlamydomonas sp. UWO 241, assembly GCA_016618255.1. NCBI lineage: Eukaryota > Viridiplantae > Chlorophyta > Chlorophyceae > Chlamydomonadales > Chlamydomonadaceae > Chlamydomonas > Chlamydomonas priscui. The sequence continues at coordinate 15,664 of VFSX01001013.1, forward strand.
GTCCGACTATGATCGCCGCCGCGGCTGGGCCGCGGCTCGCGGCGCTCCGCCGTTGCTCGGCCGCGTCTTGTTGTTCTCGGGTGCGGATAAAAACGACCCAATCGAAACACTGTCAGATCTCCTCTGCCTGGTTTGCGTTTGACTGCCCCACACGGAGAAAAAATGACAACATCCAGCCAGGGCCGTTCAAACGGGTCCGGATCGGACGCCAACGCCCCGAAGGAGCATCCATCCGGACGCGCGCGGCAGGCTCCGTCCGTTAGGACGTCAAGCAACCCGTCA
>VFSX01000892.1:0-23575 GCA_016618255.1 Chlamydomonas sp. UWO 241
AGTTACATCGGCTTTCCAGCAAAGGCTACCTCTAGTTCTAGTACCACCGCCTAGACCCAAGTCCAGTTCTGGCCCTAACAATTACTTGTAGGGGCGGTAGCCACCAGCCGGCTGCCTGCCAACGTGTAGTCCCAGAGCAAAAGGAGAGCTATTGTGCGACGCCTCCAAAATAGGTCCTAACTGCTTCTAGGGGATATGGGGTCAAGTGGCGCTTGCCAATCTACTTGACCGCCGTGGTGGAGGGGCCGGTGCCTGAGGGGCAGCCGGACCGTACACCACGGCTCTCCACCCGACCCTAATCCTGAGCACGCCCAAACGCCGTGTCCGAAAAAGTCTTCCAATCAGAACGAGTGCCACTACTTTCGCCTAGCTGCTGCATCAGTAGCTTAAGAAAATAGTGTCGGGAGGAGGCTGGAGGCCGGCCTTGCTGCCGAGCCACATCCATTGTGCAGTCAAAAGTCGTACGAGGAAAACGAGAAGCCGGCATGCGCATCACATGGCCTAGCACTGCATTGATCGCTTTGCCACAAGGCTCTCAATTGGCTCAGTGTCGCACGCATGCCGAATATAAGTTAATCTGTGCCGGTCGACCAGGCGCACACCCAGAATGCGACGAAGGCAGTTAGAGTGGGCAACCTCCAATCGATCCGTTGTGTTTTAGTAGGGGTCGCCTATCGATCCCTGAGAATGCCCCTCGCCAACCACCGTCCCTGGACTGCCACGTGGTCAGAACACGGAGTACCGTGGCGCTATAGATGCTGCACGAGGCTGCAGTGCCGTCTGGTGTGGATACTCAGTGTATTGGAACGAGTGAACTCAGCTGATTGGGGTTCACAGGCTGAGGGGATTACAGCGGTTATCGTCTGAAGAGATCATACGCTTTTAATGGGACACGCGCGCAAGCACGACACACACACACACACACCCAGCACACACAACACCACACCAAAGTCACCGCACACACACGGCACAGGGTACGCACACACCACACGACATAGCGCAACACACACACACATACATACAAGATGCACACACACACACACACACACGACACCCCACACACAAGACGGACGCACACGAGTACAGTTACCAGTTACAGTGGCATTCCAGCTACGAAACACTAGTCTAGGTGGCCACCGGCCTGTGAAGGACGATGAGCCACCAGCCGGTTACCTGCGTCTAGACTACCCGTGCCCGGAACGGCTAGTTTAGACCCAAACAAGTCCCTGAGGGACATGTCTGGCAAGGAGCGTATAGGAAGGACCGTCCTCCTCCTGGCCTTTGAGGCCCACCACGCCGGCTGTGCCGACTGGCGGCGCTGAAGCAGAAAAGTCCCCGCCTGGCATGGTGCATGGTTGTCAAACTCCATGCATGGGGCTCTGCCTGCGCCCCATGCGTCATGCATGGCCAGGTCCCACCCTCCAGGGGGGCCTGGGCAACCAGAGTCGTCATGGCAGGCTGCCTGAAGACCAATGCCGACGCCAGTCACCGGCAGACGAGTGCCCCCGAGGGTGAGCGCGGTGACAAACGCTGCGACACGCACACACACACACAAACGCAGGCACCGGCAACTCGACACACACGCACTCCCCCCCTCCCCCACGCACGCAGGCTGCTCGACCTCATCCCGCCCCGGTTCCTCGGCCCGCCCGCGTGGTTCATTTCGCATGCCTGGGCAGGATCGTTCACTGGCCTCGTGGACGCCCTTGTCAGGGACCTCGCGCCAGAGCCGGGCCCGACTGAGCCACCGATGCGACCGGGGTTCAAGGTGCGGCACGCAAGAGGGGGTAGGTGTTCAAGTTGTAGGGTTTAGGGTTTAGGGTTAAGGGTTTAGGGTTAAGGGTTTAGGGTTAAGGGTTTAGGGTTTAGGGTTCAGGGTTTAGGGTTTAGAGTTTATGGTTTAGGGTCTAGGGGTCAGGGTTTAGGCAGTAGCAGCCAGAGCACAGGTTGCCATGGACTCTATTGATCACGCTTGCAGTGTTGGCAGCGCTTCAAGGGCGGGCGGACGGGCGGGTGTGCTGCGCTGTGCTGCGCTGTGCTGCGCTGTGCTGCGCTGTGCTGCGCTGTGCTGCGCTGTGCTGCGCTGTGCTGCGCTGTGCTGCGCTGTGCTGCGCTGTGCTGTGCTGCACGATGATGTGCCGTGCTGCGCTGTGCTGGGGCGAGTGAACCCCGGCCTCAGCGGATCGCGCATCGCGAAGCAACGCTGCTGCGCGTGCCATTGCAGGACGGCCTGTACGTCGCGATTGACCTATTTTCACCGAGCGCGTCCGCGTCGGACGCGCCTGCCTCCGTGTGCGCGCTGCTGGGCTCGTGCCCCAAGGGCCTGGTGCTTGTGGTGGACGCGGGGCTTGCGTCGCTGCAGCGGCTGTGGTGCCTCTACGAGGTCTTCTGGGCGGTGCAGCACGGCAAAGGCAGTGCGTACGTGCGCGTGGCGCTGCCAGGCGACACACCGATCGAGGGTGTGGTCAGCATCCAGGGCGCCCTGACAGCTGGGCTGGACCTGGCCAAGGTGTGTATCATGCGTGCGCGCCATGACAGAAAGGCCCTGTCCCTCATTCGCCGCACGTGTAGGCGCTGCTGCCGCCAGATGTGTCCGGTGCAGCGTGGCATGAGTCTGTGAGAATTCAGGCCTGCCTTTGCTTCCCCATCCCGTGAAGTGTGGGGCCAGTGACCAATGGGCTCACCAGTGGGGTCAATGACTAATGACGCATGACAGAATAGCTCAGCGCCGAGGGGCTCGCTCACCAGCTGACCAGAAGCAAACGGGGTGCATTCACCCACGGCTGCGACTGGACCTCACCTGCCACCCGCCCACAGCCACCCACTCCACGATTCCCACCCTAAGTGTGTGCCCACTCGGGCTCTTATACGTTTTCTAGAAAACTTTTAGGTTTTCTAGTCGCGCTAGACGGCTCCCGAGCGCCCCCCGCAATAAATATAGAAGAAGTCCTGCAGAAGTGTTTTTTCTTCTATTCACAGCGGACGTTCAGTCGTCTTCGCTAGCGTCTCCGACGTCGAGAACGCTTCAGTCAAAGTCGCTCCCCACTCTTCTTCTAGACTAGAACGAACTTCTAGGTCGTGAGTGGGGACACACCCAAAGGCCGCAAGGCCTCTCCACACTTTAACATCCACACTACCACCTAAAACGCCACCTAAAATGCCCACCTAAGACGCCTATATCTCCGCCCTTTAAAACCCTTATGCTGCGTGCAACTGCATACTGAAACTGATCGTGAGGCCACTGTACCACCGGCAGCGGATGACACGGCTCATCATGGGTCAGTGAGAGACCGCTGCTGTGATTGGTTGACCATCAGCGTCCCCAGCACCCTGCACCCTGCACCCTGCACCCTGCATCCTGCACCTTGCACCCTGCACCCTGCACCCTGCACCTGCACCCTGCACCCTGCACCCTGCACCCTGCACCCTGCACCCTGCACCCTGTGCCCTGCACCCTGTGCCCTGCACCTCCAACTGCCTCCCCCGTCTCAACGCCTACAACACCCGTCGCCACCCTCCAACTGCCCCCCCCCCTATCATCATCCCCACATGACGCAGGCTGAGTGCGCGAGGGACAAGGACAAGTCGCACCTGCTGTCGGAGCTGCGCCGCAAGAGCGGCATGCAGCGCTCCAACGCGCTCGTGACCGAGGCCCTGGGCAGCGCACTGTTCAGCAAGCTGAGGTGGCGCTCGTCCGTGTGGGGGTGGGCGATGTACGCGGTGCTCAACCTGCGGGGGGCCGACCACCTGCCGCTCAACCAGCTCATCGCGTCCGTCCTGGAGCTGGACGAGGAGGAGCAGGAGATGCGGCTGCTCCAGTCGTACGATGAAAAATGTGGGGGAGGGGGGGGGGGGCGGCAAGCTAGCGTTTGCTCACATGTTAGGGTTCACCCACCCACCCATCCACCCACCCCTGGGTGGCCTTATTATACACCTCGTAGCGAGTCTGTGATGGGGGGAGGGGCGGCGCCCGCGTCATGAGGGCGCGGGGCACGGGGCGTGAGGCCATCAAACCGCGTGAACCGCCACAGATCTCTGCGCCCATGAGGCCCGCGCCCCAGCGATGACGTTGTCGACGACGAGGATGATTGGGAGGGGGATGGCAGTGAGTGAATCCAGTGCGCCCGGTCTTCCTCACAGCCCCTCCACCACCACGTAAAACCAGTGTGACCGGCTGTCGCTTTCACGTTTGACCGAGGCTTACGTTTGACCGAGGCTTACGTGGAGGCTTACGTGGGTGCCGATGCGAACGCTCATGGAACCCCAGTGTGACCGACCTCTCAAAACACCACTCACCCACCCACGCACCCACCCACCCACCCACCCACGCCACCACCCACGCCATCCACGCCACCCACCACGCCAAACACCCTCTCACCACCACTTTTCACCCACCCACCCACTCACCCATCCACCCACCCACCCACCCACAGCGTTCATCAAGATGCTCGAGGCCGGCGGGTTTTCCCACTCCGAGGCGCTGACCAAGTTCACCGACGCTGACGGCCACGTGTCACAGGTGCGCGTAATCAGATTTTCCACCCTCTTGCTGGCGCACGGTTGGCCTCCCGCCTTCAAATGGAGTCCCCTCATTTGATGACCAGAAACAGGCTATCTAGGTCTGCCGTTCAGAGTTCTCTGTAATGATATCGCTCTCTTTCTCTCTCTCTCACAGGTGTGCGTGCGCATGAACGTGGTCGATTCTACGGTCTGTCGGGCACCATTGATGGCGCATGTGCGTTTGCATTGGGGGGTCTCGCTCTCACCTGGAAGATGCCTCATGTTGTTTGTTGCGGTAGAATGCTCTGCCTCTGCCTGCTCGTGACAAGAGGCCTCGCTGTGTGGAGCACCTGCTGGCGTGCCGGCATCGAGCATTGCATGCCTTGTGCAGTGGTTGCTGGGTCTTGGCCGGCCACCTGACGTGCAGGCACAGGCGGCAACACTGGGCTGGGCACAGTGATTTCCTTTTCGGCTCTCCACAGCCATTTGGCGGTATTCCGGCTGTACTTTGACCTTGAAGACAGCTCAACCCATACAGCGGATTGTAAGTCTGACAAGCCCACCAGACAGAGCTCGCCTAAAACTTTCAAGTGATCTATATATATTATATATACCGTCCGGGCGGTTAGCCTTTGCGTAGAATTGTCGTTTTTTGCCCCCCCCGGCGAAGCTAAGAAACTAATATAAATCGTCGGAAATCGCGATTTGGGGCACAGTCCCCACACCCTGCCTCCCCTGACTGGGAGGTACCCACCCCACACGGCAGATGTCCTCCCGCCGCACACACGGCATGGTTTTGACTGAATCCGCGACCTGTGTGTAGCCAGTATCCCCGGCTATCGAACCCGCGCGTTGCACTGGGGCGGGCATGCACGCGGGGCGCGGGAATAGGTGTTGAGTGTGACAGCTGGGGGTAGAAGGCGTCTACCCGCGCCCCGGGGCTATCCAAGGACCCCGGCTCAACGTGTATGGACTTCAGGCGATATATAGAGCTTGCCAGGGGCCCCGGGGAGTGGGCGCAGTCGCGTTTGGGGGTGTCAAAACTTAAATGTGGCATGGTGCTGAGGTGTGCATGCACCTGCTCCGCGGCCTCCCTTGAGCAGCAAATGTCTAGTGGGTGACCCCGAAATGCCATGCGTGCCCACAAACAGCGGCTGGGAGGCCTCCTGGGGCGTCTAGGTGGTGACGTGTTTGGGTGGTTTGTGCAGAGTTGTGCCCGCAGCCTCTGGCTGTGCGCGAGGCAATGCACGATGCCATGCGGTTAGTGATGGCAATACTAGAGAGGTCTGGTGAGCCGTGGGTGCGTCCGCTGCCCCTGGGGCGTCGATCGTTGTTTGGGCGTTCAACCCCGACAACATGCAACACGGCCACGTACCGTGTCCCAGGGCCCCCTCCGCCGCTTGCATGCGACCGTGTAGCACCCCAATGGAGCCTGGGGTGGGTGGGGCTTCCTTGGAGGCCCGGAGTACGACGCCGACTGCTTGGCGTGCAGATGGTGAAGCTGAACACACAGGCAAAAAAAAATACACTCATCGCAATTGTTGCATGACACATTCTGTATATTAAATGGGGCCCGGAGCCGCGGCGGAAGGTCCGTAGGCGTGATTTTCGTGGGTGCCGCATGGGCGCGCGTCTGCATGCTGCATAGAGTGTAGCACGCCCATGTAGCGGTCCCCGGCGCCCCCCGAGAGTCTGGTCGTCAGCGGGGGTGTACTGGGGACGCGCCCAGCGAGTTGTACTGCACGGGGAGCTCGGGAGGGGGTCGATGCACCCGAAAAACACTGTTTTGGGTGTCCACACTTGTGTGGCGATTTAAACAAGATAGGAAAATATGCTCATCAATGTTTGTTTGCTACGCCTTCGTGCGGATATGAACTACACCCCTGCCAATTTTCAGGGTCGCCAGAGTGATTTAACTACCTGAACCCACATCTGCCGTCCGAACGAGCACATTTGGTGGGGGTGTGGGGGACTGTGGATTTGGGGCGTCAAAACGACTAAAAATGACCAAAAACTACCCCTGCAATCGCATTCATCTACTAAAGTTTTGACCCCCCCCCCGCGGAGGCAAACAATATGGACGGTAAGGACAGACGGTCAACGGGAGGTCAACGGTCAACGCGGTCAAAGCAAATCCGGCTGTGGAATAATTAATTAAAAGTCCTGAAAAGGAAATCACTGGCTGGGCACCGTTTCGCACGTGTGCAGATGCCTGATGAGCAGGGCTAGCAGTAGCAGGGAAGCGTGGTGGGCAAGGCACTCAAGCAACAGTAAGGAGCCAGCTAACTCCCAACTGACCCCCCAGCTAACCCCCAGCGTAGAACCTAGCTGACCCCAAGCTGCCCCCCCCCCACCCACCCTTCCCCTCACACCCCCAGGAGAAGTTTGGACAGTGGTGTCGCGGGCAGCGCGGGAGCAAGGAGGAGCAAACGAAGCGTGCTGCGCCAACGCACACCGCTCTTCTGGCCAACCTCGCGTCGTTCGCGTGCTACTTGGACCGCCTCGGCATGGGCAACTTTGCGGAGCACTTCAGGGGCGCGGCGGCGGACATGGCCGCGGACAAGGCTGCGGGCAGGGCTGCGGCGAGGGAGGCGCTCAGTGCGCCGGCACCAAGTGGCGGGCTCGCGGCTGCGCTCGACGACGTGATGGAGCGGTGCGACCGCGACGACCAGCGCGGCGCGGTACAGGTCATGTACCGCCTGCTACTGTCCAACGGCGGGCTGCTCGCCACAGACACTGATGAGGCAAGCATACCGCCGCCCGAGCTGTCGTCGCAATCGGCTGTCGGCATCGCCGACACGCTGCGCCTGTACATGGAGGCCGCGCACGCCATGCTCGCGGCCCACGCATCCACGCACTCCCGCCACATCGAGTACCTCGCAGACACGGCGGCCGAGCTGAACGCGTTTGTGGCGAGCAATGGTGCAACGGGGCCTGATGTGGCGCATCAGCGCTCTCTTGCGGGCAACCGCACGCTGCTGCGCCAGACGATGCAGGCAAGGTATGGCGACGTCCCCGTGACGACCAAGCAGATCGCCGCGACGCAGATCTCCATCTCAATGCTGGTTGCGTCGACCAAGCTGTCTGCTGCTGGGGCGGCGCCACTCACCTCGCAGCGTTCGCAAAACAACCTGCAAAGGTTCATGACCGTGACCGAGCGCCTGCCGTCGCTCTCTGACCTAAGGGAACGCCTGCGGCAGGGAGCTCCTGCCAGCGGTCCGCTCCCGCTTCGGAGCGCGACGGCGCGTGCCAATGCGCGCTTTGTGCGCCACGCGCTTGACGTTGGCGAGCAGCGCATCGAGGACAGCAGCAGCGACAGCAGCAGCAGTAGCAGCAGCAGCAGCAGGATGCCCTCCCCTCCCGCCACGCCCGGCAGCGACAGCACGAGGCAGCCGCAGAGGGGCAGCATGGAGCTGCCACGCATGGGCAGCATGGGCCAGCCGCGCAGAGGCAGCATGGATCAGCCGCGCGCACGCAGGGGCGGCATGGAGCAGCCGTACAGGAGCACGGTCGAGCTGTCGCGCTGCCACGCGAGCCGTGCCGTCGGCCCTGCGGCCAGCGAGTGCAGCTGCGATAGCGATGGTGACAGGCGGCCTCGTTCTGGCATGAGCGCGATAGCGTACTCGTCGCTGTTTCAATCCACGGGAATGTCAGAAGGGGGAGGGGCGGCGGCTGCACAGCATGCCTCCCACTCTGGGCCCCTGCCTGGCATCTCTGCAGCACGGTGTGATGACAACATGCGCTCGCTCACGGATCATCTGCTCAGCAAGCTAAACGACATCCAGGGCACGCCCTCCTCCCTGCTGCCGCAAGTCAGCCCCAGCAGCTCGCGCCGAGTGAGCTTCACCAACATGGGCAGGGCGGGCATGTCACGCAGGGAGAGCGGCTGCAACGGTGGCTCGAGCGTGCACGGCGGAGCCTGCCCAGCGGCCGCGTCCCTGTCCTCGCTGGCGCCCTCGAGCTCATCATCGCTGCCAAAGATTCGATGCTCGCTCGACGCACCGCGTACGTTGCAGTGAAGCGGCGAGCCCGGACGCTTTGGTGGCCACCTGCTCCAATGGCCGTATGTTCTCTCTCCCCCCCTCGCTGTCTCTCTTTCCTTCGTCTCTGTCTCTCTCTCTCTGTCTCTCTCTCCCCCTCCCTCTCTCTCCCCCCCTTTCTCTCTCCCTCCCCCTCTCTCTCTCTCTCCTCCTCCCCCTCTCCATCTCCCTCCCCCTCCCCCTCTTCCTACCTCTCTGCTGCGCACCTCCACCATTGACCAAAAGGCGCTCCAATGAGAGCATTCTGCTGCTGAACCCTAGCTAGCTAGCACCCCGGCATACCTCAGTCAAAATTGTCATTTGACTGCGCGAGCGCTGGACCTGCTCTTCTTGCATCCTGTTCGAGCACCCTATTCTTAGTTGACACCCTTATTATATTGATTTTAATACAGCAAACACCGAAAATGCTGACTGACGGCACGGGAGCTGTGGGTGGTCGATTGGGGCGTGGAAGGCTCGTCGGACAGCTTGCAGTCCTGGCTATCTGCTGGTGGTCTTGGATTGTTCAAATTCAAATCCTGGCGGTTGCAGTGGGCGCCGCATTTTGCCCCCCTTAGAGGCATCGGACCGACTTTGGGCGCGTGCTGGGGGCGCTAGACGCAGTCCCTGCTCAAATGGCTAGAAGCGATTTGAATTTGGGGTGTGGGGAACACCTTGGTTGAAGGGTGCGGGGTGAGGGTGACAGTAACCATGTTTTATTATACAAATACAAAGCGTATTAATTTTAATACGCTGTATTAATTATAATACGGGGTCGTCAACTAAGACTGTTGCAAGATCATGAGGAGTGGCCTCACATCCAGACAACTCTTAAGTCACCCCCCTAAATCGCCAGCGGGAAATGTGCCCCTCCCTGAAGCGTGCCGTGCTGCCGCGATGTATGACGACGCGCGTTGGTGCGTCCGATCCTCGCGCCACCCCCAAACTCTGCAATCATTTTACGCACTCACCGCAACTGGCAGACCAGTTTTGGATACAGACGCCCTTATCAGATAATGATGAGTTATGGATGAAGATGAATATTATTATTTCAACATGTCCGCATCAGGCACAAATCAGGCGTGCACGCCCGAGGGCTGCAATCAGATGATGGCGTGGTCGGTGGTTACAGCATTTCTCCGCACTAAATGGTAGTTTACTCCTGACAGCACGCGCACAGCACAGCACACGCACACACGCAGCTAGCAACACAACGCAACACATGAACAACACGCCGGAAACGATTAAATGAAGCAACTCTCTTCATGCAAGAGACACACCTTCATTTATAATATACAGCAGCCTTGCACTGATTGGATCACTGCAGCTGTCCCTAAACCCTGATGTAAACCCCACGCGCACTCCTACAACTGAACATTGTGCTCACAAGGGGCCAGCAAGGGCTGCTGCTGCTGCGGCCCTGCTAACTGATGATCCAGACCCGCCTCACACACACACATCGACAGCAAGATGTTTTACAATGACATGCCGGCGGCCACAATCAGTTCCAAAGCAGGAGACCAACAGGACCACGAAAGCCAGCTCCCCCAATCCCAAACGGCCAAAATTGCACTTGCCTGACTCCTCCCCTCCCCTCCTCCCCTCCCCAAGAGAGGGCAGAGCCCCTGCCTTGCTCCAGTTCAAACCCAAGTTTGAAATTAGGGTTGTTTAAAAAGCTAGGGTTGTTTTTTTGTGTGGGCCCTGTGATAAGAAAGGTGAAGGGAGAAATACAAGCATTAGTCAATCCCTCTGGTGGCTCCACCAGAGTTTGGCGAAGACGCACGCGGGCCACTACATTGAGCCCCAGCCTGACCATGCGTCCTCTACTACTCGCCAGCGCCCTCGCGGCACTGGCGCTCGCCTCCGGCGTTGCTGCACAAGCCCAGCCCAACCTACGCGAGGCGCACATGAGCGCGCTGGCTGCGGCCCAGGCAGACCCGGCGAGTGCCTTTGTAGGATGGGTCGCAGCACATGGCAAGGCGTACGCGGACGACGCTGTGGAGTTTGCTCGTCGCACGGCCATCTGGGTTGAGAACCTGGAGTACGCGATCCAATACAACGCGCGCACAACGACCCACTGGCTGGGCACGAACGCTCTTGCTGACCTCACGCATGAAGAGTATCGCTCACGTCTAGGGTACAGCCACGAGCGCCGTGCGCCGCGCGACGCCACCAGCGCCAAGCCCTTCAGGTGGGGCCAGGGGACGCGCCGTCTGCGATAGAACGCCAGTGCCACCGCGTCATGACCTCATGCTCCTCGTGTCCCCCACGCGCCACATGCATGCGCCCCTCCTCACCCCCCTCCCACGCGCTGCATGCCCAGGTATGCCGGCGTGGAGGTGCCCGCCGCAGCGGACTGGCGCGCGCAGGGTGCGGTGTCCCCAGTGAAGAATCAGGTGGGGTTGTTGCTTTACTTAGCGTTTATGTCAGCTTCTGCATGCGTTGCATCTCTGCATGCTTTGCATGCGTGCGCCAGACAACACGGTGGGATGTTGCACTTGCGACTCAGTGTGCTGCTAGGTGCGCCACGTTGAACTCTCGTCCCATCTCCACCTGTGCCTCTCTCATGCAGGGCATGTGCGGCTCGTGCTGGGCCTTCTCCACTACCGGCTCTGTTGAGGGCATCAACGCGATCACGACCGGCAAGCTAGTCAGTCTGAGTGAGCAGGAGCTGGTGGAGTGCGACACCACGCAGGACCAGGGCTGCGGCGGCGGGCTCATGGACAACGCGTTTAAGTTCATCATCTCAAACGGCGGGCTCGACACCGAGGATGACTACCCGTACACCGCAGTGGACACCGAGACGTGTAACAAGCGCAAGCTGCGCAGGTGTGACTGTCGCCAGTGCCCATGTGATGCGGGCGCGGCGCGGGACACAAACACGCGCATGGGGCCACGCATGGCATGCACACTAAAAACCCTAATGCCCTTCCACACGCACTCGCACTGACCACCACGCGTGGCCCCCTCTCCCCCCCCAACCCCACAGGCACGTGGTGTCGATCGACGGTTTCGAGGACGTGCCCGCCAACAGCGAGGCGGCGCTGCGCCAGGCCGTCGCGCACCAGCCCGTGTCCGTCGCGATCGAGGCCGACCAGAAGTCGTTCCAGCTCTACATGGGCGGCGTGTTCTCGGACCCCGAGTGCGGCACGCAGCTCGACCACGGCGTGCTGGCCGTCGGCTACGGCACCGACGCGGTCGGCGGCGACTACTGGCTCGTGAAGAACAGCTGGGGCGCGCAGTGGGGCGACTCTGGCTACATCAAAATCATGGCCAACTTCGCGGAGCCGACCGGGCTGTGCGGCATCGCGATGGTCGCGTCGTACCCGACCAAGAACGGGCCCAACCCCCCTGACCCTGGCCCCGAGCCTGGACCCACGCCCGGACCCACGCCTGGACCCAAGCCCGGACCCCCCAAGCCCGAGCCCCCGGTGACGTGCGATGACAGCGCCGAGTGCCCGGCCGGCACCACATGCTGCTGCGTCACCGAGCTCTTCTCCATGTGCATGCAGTGGGGCTGCTGCCCCATGCCCAAGGCCACGTGCTGCGAAGACCACCAGCACTGCTGCCCACTCGACACGCCCGTGTGCGACACCGCGTCTGGCCGCTGCCTGCCGTCGGCGGGCTCAGAGTTTGGTGCCGTGCCGTGGAGCAAGAAGCTGCCCGCCACGCGCACGCTCCGCGACCCCTTCCACCAGGTCTTCAAGAGGGCCAAGGATGGCAAGGCGCGTGAGCAGCAGCAGTGAGCTCGGCTCACGCCAGTTGACTTCGGACATTGTACTCTCGTTAACACTGTAGCAACAGGCCTCAAGACACTGTAACTCCAAGCACGAATAACACTCTCTTCCTGGCACACACACGCGCGTTGATGGGAGCTTTTGTTGGTGAAGTGCAAAGGGCAGCACACGCACGCCACAACTGTGCGCACCAGGCGCACCCGCAGTAAGCACAGCCCGCACCATCGCCTCCAGCACCTTGCTCACGGTCAGCAGCAGTGTCAGCACTGACATCATCACCAGCAAACACTGAAGGGAGCACAGGGCACGCTCCATCTCACACACGGTGCGCACACACAGTAGTAGTGCGTGCACAACACCCACCACCACCACCACCGCAGCAGCTCCCCCCAACTCCCCTCAGGAGCTGAAACATGCCTAGCAAAGACAACTTGAACATCACATGTGGTAGCAACGTTTACAGCAACAACAACAACACCCAAACCAGCTGTGTAAAACGACACCCTACCGCGGAACCGCCACCCGCACACCCACGCAGTCCCCACGCAGCCGCAGCCGTCTACTTGGCCAGCTCCGCTGCGTGGAAGGCGATGTGGTCGTCAATGAAGGTTGACATGAAGAAGTAGGAGTGGTCGTAGCCGTCTTGCATGCGCAGCGTCAGCGGGTAGGACGTCTCTGTACACGCGGCCTCCAGGTTCTTGGGCAGCAGCTGGTCCAGGAAGTTGTCGGACGTGCCCTGCGCCGCATTGGCGTGCAACGTGGTGCGTGTGAGCCAGCAGCGACTCTGTGAGCAAGTTGGTGAATGCGGTGCACACACCGCATGGCGACAGATGCGCAGGTGCAATCGCCTTATGCTGCCGCTCTTGTGGAGGTCTAGGGGACGCGATCCCGGGCTTGTGAACCTCGGCGGTGCACCCACGGGGGAGGCGGCTGTCGCTGCTTCAAAACTGTGCAGCAGGGGAGCATATGCCTATGCCCCGACCAGCAAGGCCCCCACCACCAGTAGCCAGCCACCTGCTTGCAGTGCTCAGGCGCTAGGAGCGTCAAACACGACTCAAAACACCCATCATCAGGTGCAGCACACCTGGTCGACGAGAATCGGCAGCTTGGGCCCAGTGTGTGCCTTGACGAGCTCGCAAGCGTCATACGCCTTCCAGGCCTCCCGGTCCTCGCCCAGGTAGCCTGCGCAGCGGCAGCAGCGGCAGCAGCAGCAGCAGCAGCAGCAGCAGCCGGGGTGTGTGTGCGTGAGTGCACGCGTGGGAGGTGGAGACGGAGCGTTTTGCCAGGGACGCGCACGTGCGCCTGCTGCCACCATCGCACAGGCAGGCCAGGCAGGCCAGGCCGACAGGCAGGCAGGCCGACAGGCAGGCAGGCAGGCAGGCAGGCAGGCAGGCAGGGCAGGCAGGCCAGGCAGGCCACGCAGGCCAGGCAGGCGAGGCAGGCCAGGCAGGCAGGCAGGCAGGTGTCTTCCCTCGTCCCCCCCCCTCCCCCCTGCTGCGTGTACCTGTCAGCGCCTTCTGCCCCCACGGGCACTCGCTGCTAGTGGGGTTAACGATGGGTGCCAGCGCGGAGATGGAAGTGAACGCCGCCGCGTTGCGCAGCCCGATGACGAGAGCTCCATGGCCGCCTAGGCGCACGCGAGAGGAGGGGGGCGGTGGTGGTCGTGTCGGTGTGTCTTTTGGTTTCGGCATGCTGCACGTGCATGCCGCGTGTGTGTGTGTGCGCGCGTGTGTGTGTGTGTGTGTGTGTGTGTGTGTGTGTGTGTGCATGTGTGAGCAAGGCGTGTGCTTTAGCGTGTGGGCATGCGTGTGCAGCAAGGCGTGCACGGTACAGGGGGGCCGACGCACCCATGCTGTGCCCCATGATTGCGGCCTTTGAGGTATCCAGCTTGTCGCCAAACTCGGAGGCGAGCAGGGCGGGCAGCTCGGACACGACATAGTCGTACATGCGCCAGTTCTTCCACTTCTCGACCTGCAGCGGGTGGCAGCGCAGCGCAGCGGTGATGCGACACGCCGAATCGCGTGCGTCCCCAACACACACACACACACACAAACTCTCACACACACACACACACACACACACACACACACACACACACGCACAACACACGTTCACAACATACAGATCAGGTGATTCCAACGACACACCGTTGCGTTGACATAGAATCCTGCGCCTACGCCGAAGTCCCACGACTCCGCCTCTCCCTCGATGCCCAGCCCACGCGGCGACGTGTCCGGTGCGATCAGGGCGACGCCCAGTTCGGCTGCCTTGCGCTGGGCGCCCGCCTTCTGGATAAAGTTCTCGTCGGTGCACGTGAGGCCGCTGAGGTAGTAGAGGACAGGAACCTGCGCGTGTGTGTTGGCCATGCGTGGTGCATGCGCGCATGCATTCGTGCGCTCGCATGGGGGGTGCACGCGCTCGCTCATAGCTGCGCCACCTTCCCCTGAAGGTCCATCACAATGAGCAGGCAGCCACGCCTGCACTGTGCCATGCACAGTGCCATGCACTGTGCACCTGTTACCTTCTTGGTTTCAGCGCACGGGGGGAAGTAAACAGTGAAGTTCATGTCGCAGCCCAGCGTCGTGCTTGCGTGCTTGTACCGCCGGTTCCAGCCTCCAAACTGCTTGTTCTGCCCAGTCTGGGTGGCCATGCTTGCGATGTTTGATGCACAGAGCCTGCTGCGTCGTGGGCAAGGGACACTGCGAGATCGGCTGGTTTGGGAGCACACGCGGCGAGACGCAGACGCACGGACCCCAATCATCCACGGCGTTCAATACGTGCGAGGCTGGGTGCGGATCGATTATTTGTTTGATTTGTGTGAAAGTGTGGAACCCCAATTCCCGAAGCCACCATCAAGTACTACTCAGTACTACTCCTACGTGCATTGAAAATGTCCACGGGATATGTTCCCCCGCATCTGAGGGGCAGCGGTGGCTCAGGGGGTCCTCCCCCAACAGCTTCAGGGGGGTATCCACCACGCAGCGGAGGCCCGCCCAGCCGCAATGACTCAGTCGGAAGCTTTGGAGGCATGCCGCGGGTTGGATCGGGCGTCAGCCTCGAAGCAGGCGGCGGCATGGCGCGTAGTGGCTCACGCAGCAGCATGAACGCAGGCGATGGCGCACGGACAGGCCCTCCGCCTATCGTGTTCGCTGTGTGGAGCCCCTCTGAGCGCGTCGCGGCCTTCACCGAGGACCAGTGCAAGGACATTCGGCAGCGCCTGAGCGTGAACGTGGTGGTGCCAGCGGGGGAGCCGCCCGTTGTGCCCCCGATCGAGTCGTTCCTCGACATGGTGAGGATCATGGGCGATGCGCACTGGCGGTGGTGCCCGCATGCATGCATGCATGCATGTTGCACATGCGCGCATGTCGCTGAGCGCACCATGCCGCCTCGCACGTGTCACGCTTGGTGGCAATGCTCATTTTGCATGCTGCTCAGCCGCGTTGATCGCGCACACATGCTGATCGCGCATGCTCTGGTCGCCATGCCATGCCGCGTGGCACAACGCCCCAACTCCTGCCCCCAACTTTCTTCGCGCGCGAAACAGAACCTGCACGCCAACATCCTCGTCGACATCCACCACCACAAGTACACCGCGCCGACGCCGATCCAGAGCCAGGGCATCCCGATCGCGCTGAGCGGGCGCGACATCCTCGGCTGCGCAGAGACCGGGTCTGGCAAGACCGCATCGTTCGCCATCCCTATGATCCAGCACTGCCTGGCGCAGGCACTGGTCAGGTCGGGCGACGGGCCGATTGGGCTGGTGCTCGCGCCGACGCGCGAGCTGGCGCAGCAGATCGAGAAGGAGGTGGGGAAGGAGGCGGGCGAGGCGCACGGCTGTGCCTGTGCATGCAAGCGCGGCAGCACAGACAGCCGTTGGGAAAGCCCTTGCAGCAGGCCTGCATCACGAGCAGGCGCATACGACGGTGGACTGCACCTGTGCGGCGCCTACGACAGTTGCTAAACACACACACGCACACACACGCACACACACACACACACACACACTCATCCGCACACGCCCCCGCCCGCCCATCCACCTCGCCCGTGCCCCAGGTGCAAGCGTTCGGCCGCACGAGCCGCATCCGCACGAGCATCGTCGTTGGCGGCGTGCAGGTGCGCAAACGGCTCTCCTTCCCCAGCACCGGCTCTAAAACAGGGGTGGGGTTTTGAGGGGATGAGTGGTGAAGCAGTCCATTGTGCACCGTCACTGTGGGTGGTGTGGTGTGGTGTATTGCTGGTATCTCCCACACAAGTGTGAAACCCCCACTCAAGTGTGAAGCATCACCCCACACACCCATGCCAGGCGAACCCCAGGCTCTGGCACGAGATGGGCGACTACCTTGTCGCCTGCTTTGGGACACGCACCGCATGCACAGCAATCATGACGGCAGATGGCAGCTAGGGGGTGGAATCTTGACAGTTCCAGCCTCTCCCCTATGGTCTAGTACGCTATCAAAGGCGTCCAACAGGCTGTGAAATCGACCCACCCCACCCCACCCCACCCCCCCACCCACCCCACCCCCACCCCACCCCACCCCACCCCAATCGACCCAACCCACCCCACCCCACCGACCCAACCCACCCCAACCCACCTCAACCCATCAACCACCCCCCACCCCTCCACAGATGCTTGTCATACCTACAATCCACTGAATGGGTTGAGCTGTGTTCAAGGTCAAAGTACACCTGGAATACAGCCAAATGGCTGTGGACAGCTGAAAAGGAAATCACTGCCCCCCCCCAGTGCTTCTTCAATTGATTTCAATTAATTAATTCTTACAGCCCAGCCGCTGGCGGCGGGGCCAAAATCGGCAAAAAATGGCAAAAACAAAACAAAAAACGGCATAAATCGACCAAAATCGGCATAAATCGGGCGGTAAACCCTCAAAAATCAATTAATTATTATAGTTACAGTTACATCGGCTTTCCAGCAAAGACTACAATTAATTATTACCGCCCAGAAACCGCCGTAGGCGGTAAATCGCCCAATCGAAGAAGCACTGCCCCCCCCCCCCACCACACACAGATGCACGAGCAGCGCCACGACCTGCGCTCTGGCGTTGAGGTCGTCGTCGCGACGCCCGGTCGCTTCATCGACCACTTGCAGCAGGTGGGCGCGTGCATGGGGTGTGTGTTGTGGGTGTGTTTGTGGGTGCGTGTGTGTGTGTGTGGGGGGGGGTAAGTTGCCAGCCATTTTCATTCAGGCGTTGAAGTCGTCGTTGCGACGCCCGGTTGCTTCATCGACCACTTGCAGCAGGTGCGTGTGCATGGGGTGTGTGTGCGTGTGTGTTTCAGTGATTTCCTTTTCAGGATTCTGACTGTCCATTCAACAACCTGTGCGGGCAACAACCTGTGCATGCAACAACCTGTGCATGCAACAACCTGTGCGTGCAACAACCTGTGCGTGCAACAACCTGTGCGTGCGTGCAACAACCCGTGCATGCAACAACCTGTGCGTGCAACAACCTGTCCATGCAACAACCTGTGCGTGCAACCACCCGTGTGTGCGTGCAGGGCAACACCAACCTGGGGCGCGTCAGCTTCATCGTGCTTGACGAGGCCGACCGCATGCTCGACATGGGTTTTGAGCCGCAGGTGCGCAATCGTTCAAGAGATGGAGTGTGTGTGTGTGACGATGTTGTGCGTGTGGGCGCATCTGCTCCATTGTGCCCAGTGAGGCAGAGACCGCATGCTCGACATGGGTTCTGAGCCGCAGGTGTGGAGTGGATCGAGAGAGTGTGTGTGCGTGTGCGTGTGTGTGTGGCGGTGTTGTGTGCACGAGCCCTAAGTGTGTCAAGTGGGGCCAAGATAGAAAGTTACGTGTGTGTGTGTGTGTGTGTGTGTGTGACGGTGTTGTGCGTGTGGGCGCATCAGCTTCATCATGCCCAATGAGGCGGAGACCGCACGCTCAGCATGGGTTTTGAGCCACAGCTGCGTCAACTGTGGTCGATTATCTCATTCCGTCAGTACGCCTTCGATGGCGTTTTTGACCGACAGAGTGTGTGCGTGTGTGCGGTGGGCATGTGGTGGTGCGTGCCTGCTCTGTTGGGATTGGCACTTTGGTGCGCGGGGGCGGTGCTTCTACAACTATGGTGCGGGGGGGGCGTTATGCCACGCACACACAGAGTGGGTGTCCCCTACCACCAGTAGCCAGCCATCCCAGTAAAGGTGCCCGGGCTCTACGCGCCGAGCACGGTCTTGTACGCCTTGAGAGTTGTCCCCGTCTGCAACATCCACATCATCAAGCGCGTCCGCGTGTGCGCGTGGGCATGTGGCGGTGCGTGCGTGTGTGCGCCTTGGTCGCGAGATGCCGCTGCTGTGGGCCAGTAATTTCCTTTTCGGCTCTGCACAGCCATTTGGCTGTATGCCGGCTGTACTCTGACCTTGAACACAGCTCAAACAATCCAGTGGATTGTTAGTCTGACAAGCCCGCCAGACAGAGCTCGCCAACAGCTTTCAAGTGACCTATGTATGGGGACAAACGGTCAACGGGAGGTCAACGGTCAACGCGGTCAAAGCAACCTCCGGCTGTGGAATAATTTATATTAAAAAAAACTGAAAAGGAAATCACTGCCTTGCGCATGGTGACACGCGAGCTGTGCGTCTGCCGCGCACCACACCGCCACCATAGATCAAATCAGGTCGTGCCGCCAAAGCACCAGATACTGCTCTGCTCCCCTAATCAATCTACGCTGCCCCCCCCCCTCCCCCCCCCCCCCCCCCCTGTGGCCCTCCACAGATCAAGCAAGTGAATGATCACCCTGCCGCCAAAGCACCAGACACTTCTTTCTCCGCGATCCAAACTACGGCGCCCCCCCCTCACACACACATCCCCTCCTCCCTCCCACACACGCAATCTCCCCCCTCCCGTGTTGCACGCCACAGATTAAGGGGGTGGATGAGTAACCTTTTGCCACAGCACCAGACGCTGCTCTTCTCAGCGATCCAGTCTTTGCTGGTGCCAGTGATTTCCTTTCCAGGACTTTCAATTGTTTCCCACAGCCATTTGACTTAAACTCTGGCTGTGTCCGGCTGTGTACAGCTGACCAGGAAATACTGGCGCTGCCCTCCACCCCCCTCCCCCCCCCGCTGTGTTGCCCCCCCTGTGTTGCACCAGATGCTTCTCTTCTCCGCGACCCATTCTACTCCCCCCCCCTCCCCCGCTCCCCTCATCCCACCCTCCCGTTCACACCCTCTCCTGTTGCGCCACCACAGATCAAGGAGGTGATGAGCAACCTACCGCCCAAGCACGAAACGCTGCGCTTCTCAGGGTACAATCTTTGCTGGTGCCAGTGATTCCCTTCCAGGACTTTCAATTGTTTTCCACAACCATTTGACTGAAACTCTGGCTGTGTCCGGCCGTGTACAGCTGAAAAGAAAATCACTGGCGCTGCCTTCCCCCCCCCCCCCCCCCCCCCGTGTTGCACCCCACAGATCAAGGAGGTGATGAGCAACCTTCCGCCAAAGCACCAGACGCTGCTCTTCTCAGCGACCATGCCGCGTGAGATTGAGGACCTCGCAAACGGGTACCTGAACAAGCCTGTCACGGTCAAGGTGTGGAGTGAGGGCTGGGTGTGGAGTGCGGGGGTGTGAAGTATGGAGTGTGGGCTGTGAGTGAGAGTGAAGACCTGACAAGTGGTTACCTCAACAAGCATCTCACCGTCAAGGTGTGGAGTGTGGGCTGGGTGTGGAGTGTGGCTGGGTGTGAAGTGTGGAGTGGGTTGGGTACGAAATCGAGGACCTTGAAAACGGGTAACACGCCTGTGACTGGCAGGGTGTGGAGTGTGGACGGGTGTGGAGGGTGTGTGGAGTGTGGGCTGGGTGGTCCTCAGTGTGGGGTGTGTAGCGTGTGTGTTTGTGTAGTATGTGGAGGGTGTGGAGGGTGTGTAGTGTGGAGGATGTGTGGAGTGTGGGGTGTGGAGTGTGGACGGGTGTGGAGTCGTCAGTGTAGGGTTGCCCAAGGTCAAAAAAGGTAGCGCGGTTTCTGCTGCTCCCCGCGCTTCTCGACCCCTCCCTAGCGCCCAGGACCCTTTTTACACACCCCGCATCGATCCATCTGGGTTTAGGGCCACTTGGGGCGGGTGAATTTTGACCTTGGGCAACCCTACAGTGTGGAGTGTGTGTGGAGGGTGGAGGGTGGAGGGTGTGTGGAGGGTGGGCTGGGTGTGAAGAGACCGGGGACCTCGCACACGGGTACCTCTACAAGCCAGACCGTGCACATGCGCACATGCGTGCATCACGTATGCACCCTTTGTAGGTCGGAGCGGTCTCCACGCCGACTGCCAGCGTGTCACAGTCCCTGGAGAAGGCCTCCGTTTTGTGCGTTTGTGCGCGTGTCAGCCCTGAGCCCGCTCCTGACCACGCACATGCGTGCATCCCACACACTCGCTCCCTTCCCAGGTCGGAGCGGTCTCCACGCCAACGGCCAGCGTGTCACAGTCCCTGGAGAAGGCCCAGGGTGACGCTGCCAAGATGGAGCTGCTGAGCGCGATGCTGGGAGAGGAGATGGCGGCGAGCGCGAGCGGGGGTGCGCCGATGATGCTCACAGTGGTGTTCACAGAGCGGAAGACCAAGTGCGATGAGGTGTGTGTGTGTGTGTGTGTGGTGTTGTGTTGTGTGTCTGTGTGCGCGCGTGTGCGTGTGTGTGTGTGTGTGTGTGTGTGTGTGTGTGGTAAGCGCGAGCGGGGGTGCGCCGATGATGCTCACGGTGGTGTTCACGGAGCGGAAGACCAAGTGCGATGAGGTGTGTGTGTGTGTGTGTGTGTGGTGTTGTGTGTCTGTGTGTGCGCGAATGTGCGTGTGTGTGTGAGTGTGTGTGTGTGTGCGTGGGTGGGTGGGTGGTCGATTTCACAGTCTGTCGGACGCCTTTGATGGAGTCTTCGAGACTTGTGTGTGTGTGTGTGTGTGCGTGTGCATGTGTTTGCGTGTGTGTGTGTGTAGTGATGGTGGTGGTGGCGAGCGCGGGGAGGCGGGGGGCGATGCGCTCCAACACAACACCGCCCACGTACCCACACACACGCAGACACTCTGTCGCGTGTGCCCGTGCGCTATGAGGTGACCACTTGTTGCCATGACACACACACACATGACACACACACACACACATGATGATGGATTTTACAGTCGTGTGTGACGTCACCTACCGGCAGCGTATTCGACCTTGCTCGGCGTATAGCGCCCGAGCACTACAGACATGTGGCTGGCCACTGGTGATGGGGGGCTATTGGGTCGGGGCTGGACCTAGACAGGTCACTCGGCCCCCAGATCTGACTCCCTCCACACACACACATACACATACAGGTTGGAACGCACCAACAAAGGTGCCTGACAGACTGAACCATCAATCACACACACACACACACACGCGCGCGTGCGCGCACACGCACGCAGGTATAATACGCCAACAAAGGCGTCCGTCAGACTGTGCAATCAACCTCCCCCCACCCACCCACACACACACACAGGTTGCTGCAGTTCTAAACAGCGACGGCGTCCCCTCGGTCGCGCTTCACGGGGAGGCTTGAACACACACACACACACACACACTCATACACAGTTTGCCGCAGTTCGAAACCGCGACGGCATCCCTTGGTCGCGCTTCACAGGAGGCTATGAACACACACACACACACACACTCATACACAGGTTGCCGCAGTTCTAAACGGCGACGGCATCCCCTTGGTCGCGCTTCACGGGGAGACTTGAACACACACACACACACACACACACACACACACTCACACACAGGTTGCCGCAGTTCTAAACGGCGACGGCATCCCCTCGGTCGCGCTTCACGGGGAGGCTTGAACACACACACACACACACACACACACACACACACTCATACACAGGTTGCCGCAGTTCTAAACGGCGATGGCATCCCCTTGGTCACGCTTCACGGGAAGGCTTGAACACACACACACACACAAACACACACACACACTCATACACAGGTTGCCGCAGTTATAAACGGCGACGGCATCCCCTTGGTCGCGCTTCACGGGGAGGCTTGAACACACACACACACACACACACTCATACACAGGTTGCCGCAGTTCTAAACGGCGACGGCATCGCTTGGTCGCGCTTCACGGGGAGGCTTGAACACACACACACACACACACACACACACACTCATACACAGGTTGCCGCAGCCTTAAATGGCGACGGCATCCCCTCGGTCGTGCTTCACAGGGAGGCTTGAACACACACACACACACACACACGCATACTCACACACAGGTTGCCGCAGTTCTAAACGGCGACGGCATCCCCTCGGTCGCGCTTCACGGGGAGGCTTGAACACACACACACACACACACAGGTTGCCGCAGTTCTAAACCGCGACGGCATCCCTTGGTCGCGCTTCACGGGGAGGCTTGAACACACACACACACACACACACACACACACACTCATACACAGGTTGCCGCAGTTATAAACGGCGACGGCATCCCCTTGGTCGCGCTTCACGGCAGGCTTGAACACGCACACACACACACACACACACACACTCATACACAGGTTGCCGCAGTTCCTAACGGCAACGGCATCCCCTTGGTCGCGCTTCACAGGGAGGCTTGAACACACACACACACACAAACACGCACACTCACACACAGGTTGCTGCAGTTCTAAACGGCGACAGCATCCCCTCGGTCGCGCTTCACGGGGAGGCTTGAACACACACACACACACACACACGCACACTCACACACAGGTTGCCGCAGTTCGAAACGGCGACGGCATCCCCTCGGTCGCGCTTCACGGGGAGGCTTGAACACACACACACACACACACACACACTCACACACAGGTTGCCGCAGTTCTAAACGGCAACGGCATCCCCTCGGTCGCGCTTCACGGGGAGGCTTGAACACACACACACACACACACACACACACATGTTGCCGCAGTTCTAAACGGCGACGACATCCCCTCGGTCGCGCTTCACGGGGAGGCTTGAACACACACACACACACACACACACACTCATACACAGGTTGCCGCAGTTCGAAACCGCGACGGCATCCCTTGGTCGCGCTTCACGGGGAGGCTTGAACACACACACACACACACACACACACACACACTCATACACATGTTGCCGCAGTTATAAACGGCGACGGCATCCCCTTGGTCGCGCTTCACGGCAGGCTTGAACACGCACACACACACACACACACACACACACACTCATACACAGGTTGCCGCAGTTCTAAATGGCGACGGCATCCCTTGGTCGCGCTTCACGGGGAGGCTTGAACACACACACACACACACACGCACACTCACACACAGGTTGCCGCAGTTCTAAAC
>VFSX01000718.1:0-42500 GCA_016618255.1 Chlamydomonas sp. UWO 241
GTGGGGGACGTGCACGCCATGCAGATACACACACACACACACACACACACACACGCACACACACACGCAAACACACACACACACACACATGTACACACGCACGCAGCCACACACCTTGTTCAGCGACCCCGTGAGGCTGTAGATCGTGGGGGACGTGCACGCCATGCAGACACACACGCGCACACACACACACACACACACACACACATGTACACCCGCACGCATCCACACACCTTGTTCAGCGACCCCGTGAGGCTGTAGATCGTGGGGGACGTGCACGCCATGCAGACACACACACACACACACACACACACACGCACACACACGCAAACACACACACATGTACACACGCACGCAGCCACACACCTTGTTCAGCGACCCCGTGAGGCTGTAGATCGTGGGGGACGTGCACGCCATGCAGAAGATGCTCGCGAACGACACGCCAAAGCCCATCAGGGCGCCAAGCACGACGGTGACCTGGCGCGCGCGGTATGTGTTATTGATCGGTAAGGGTTTAAACCCTTCACCCAAAACCTGACGACCTCCCCCCTGATCCCTAGCTAGCTGGCACTTGTGTAGTGGTGAGGGGAGGGGGGAGGAGGGCAGCTTCCTTCTTTTGACTCCCTGGTAGGCTGGCGCGCTGCGTGGCCGTGCGGGCTCTCCTAGTAGAGCCCCCCTAGACGTTTAGTCTAGGACTTAACCCACGCCCCAGGGTCCTCCGGGCGCGTACATGTAAAAACTGTAAAACCTGACGTCCATGACGCTGCTGTGGGACCCCCACTCCGTGGAGACGTGGCACACCCATTGATTTCCTTTTCGGCTGTCCACAGCCATTTGGCTGTATTTCGGTTGAACTTTGACTTTGAACACACATGTTGAACACAGCTCGACCGATTCAGTGGATTGGAAGCCTGCCGAGCCCGCCAGACAGGGCTTGCCTAGAGCTTTCAAGTGACCGATGTATGAGGACAAACGGTCGTCGTGAGGTCAACGGTCACCGCCGCGAACGCAAAATCCGGCTGTGGAAGAATTTATTAAAATTCCTGGAAAGAAAATTACTGGGCACACCGCCCCCGCAAACCAAAGTGCCGACCCTAACAGAGCGTGGGCGTGCGTCCAGGGCCCCCTACCGCAGCCGCAGCAAATCAATCACTAGCTGGTGGTGCCACAGTAACACAGTAACACGGGGTTTCCAGCTAAGCAGGCACTCTTCTACTAGAGACACCCGCTGATACTCCAGCACACTTAAGTACTAGAGTACCGCCGGCTCCCGGCCGATAGACTACCGCTCCGCCGGCTAGACTACCCCAAACAGCGGTCTCTGAGAGACATGTCTGGCAAGGAGCATATAGGAGAGGACCTTCCTCAGGGTCACAGTAGTGGCCTTGTGGCCAGTCAAGCCGGCAGAGCCGACTGGCGCTGACTGGAACGGTCCCCGCCTGGCAGTGCATGGCTGTCCATCTCTCGTTTGCATGGGGCTCAGCCGGCGCCCCATGCCTCATGCATGGCCAGGTCCCACCCTCCAGGGGTGCATGGACGACAGAGTTGTCATGGAGGCTGCCTGAAGACCTTCCAACGCCAGTCACCGGCAGACGAGCGACCCCGAGGATGAGCGCGGTGACGAACGCTGCGATTGGTGAAGCGGATTTACTCTGTGTTGCCTCGGCGGTCGCCACCGCTGAAGCCGTGATGGTAGCCCGCCTCACGGGCAGCCATCTTGACCAATGTCCAGCATGCATTGACGGGCGCCAGCTCCTCCGCTCGTCGATCAACTCGTCGAGATCGGTGCCGCATGGCGTCCTGCATGGGGGGAGGATAAGGGCCGTCTCCCAGCACGGGCCGCGGCAGCGCCGCGGCTACTCGCCAAGCCATGGCAGCGCCGGGCAAGCCGCTCTTGAAGTGTTCCACCGAGGGGCAGTCTAGCAGGAGCCGGGCCAGTCGTATTTTACCCCGCTCGTCAGCGGCACGGAGATCCTCGTCACCAGCAGCGCCGCATTGCTGGGTCCAGGGCTCGGCGACGAGAACGCGCCTCCGTTAATCGAGCCCCTGTGGTGCCACACAGACTGTAAAACCATACCGTCCATATTGTTTGCCTTCGCGGGGGGGATCGAAACTATAGTTGTTTAATGCGATTGCGGGGTCTTTTTTCGTCGTTTTTCGTCGTGTTGACGCCCCAAATCGCGATTTTCGACGATTTATATTAGTTTCTTAGCTTCGCGGGGGGCAAAAACGATAATTATACGCAAAGGCTAACCGCCCGGACGGTAATCATGACAGGTGATCAATCCCCTGGAATTCCAGCTGGAACTCTGTGTTGCTGAGGCCCGTGAGCAATCACGTGCCGACCCCAACAGCGCGTGGGCGCACGCCCAGTCCCCCTACCGCAGCGGCAGCAAATCAATCACTGGCTGGTGTCACACCGACTGTTTAATCATACTCAAAACAGTGGGCAATCCCCTGGAACTCTGTGTTGCACAGGACAGTGGGCAGTCACCTGCCAACCACAACAGTGCGCGGGCGTACGCCCAGGCCCCCTACCGCAGCGGCAGCAAATCAATCACTGGCTGGTGGTGTACACACACACACACACACACACAGGCTGTACAATCATAATCACGACACTGGGCACCCACCTGAAACTCTGTGTTGCTGAGGACCGGCAGGCCTGGCAGCAGGTAGAGCTCGCCGCTCAGCTGCGCGTGGGGGGATGCACGGAAAGGCAGGGTTCAGAGGGTTCAGGAGTGGGTCTACTTCAAGACCGGGCACCTGCGGGTAGTTTAGGGCAAAAAACGTGGGCGAGCCATATCATCAGGGGGATGGGGTTTGAACCCCAGCTTGGTTGATGGATCATCAGCAGAGAGGAGGGTTTAACGTGGGCGACGCATGGCGTCGGAGGGGGGAGGGGGGGAGGACCGGCAGGCCTGGCAGCAGGTAGAGCTTGCCGCTCAGCTGTGCGTGGGGGGACGCGCGGAAAGTCGGGTTTAGGGTTCAAGCGGGCGGCACATATCGCCAGGGGTCTCGGGAGTGAATTGCGGCACAACTCGTCTCAGGGGGGTGGCAGGTACAGCTCGCCGATCAGCTGCGTGTGGGGGGGGGGATGCGCGGTTTTGGATTTGATGGAACAGTCAGGGACACCTCTGAGGGTCTATGAGACTTCTTGGCGCGTAGTGCTCGCGCCTGGCTGGCCACTGGCGATAATTTAGGGTTGCTGGGTTGAAGTGAGCGACGCAAGCGGCAAATTTCACCAGGGGGTGTCAGGCCAGGCAGCAGGTACAGCTCGTCACTCAGCTGCGTGTGGGTGTGCGCCCAGAGCATGGGGTTCAAGGCTGTAGCATGATGGATGGTACACCTCTGAAGGCGTACAAGACCGAGTGCGACGCGTAGTGCCCGGCCACATAACGGTTGGTGTTGCTGCTACTGCTGCACTGCTCTGCTGTACTGCAACACCCACTGAATAACACGCAACACCACCCACCAGCACGAGGATGATGAGCGGCGGCAGCGAGGGCACGTTGTAGCAGAGTATCGAGAGCTGGTTGAGCTGCAGCTGCTACTACACTGCTACTGCTGCTCCTGCTGCTGCTGCTGCCGCTACTGCTACTGCTACTGCTACTGCTACTGCTACTGCTACTGCTACTGCTACTGCTACTGTGCTGATGTACTTCAACTCCCACCAAAAAAACACGCAACACCCACCAGCACGAGGATGATGAGCGGCGGGAGCGACAGCACGTTGTTGTAGTAGACCATCGAGAGCTGGTTGAGCTGCTTCTTGTCGTGCACGCTTGCCGACGCCTGTATTGGTGGCCGAGGAGGTGCGACGCAGTTGGGATCTATTTTGAAGGCGTCGCATAATGGCTCCCCTTTTTGCTCTAGGACTGCGCGTTGGCAGGCAGCCGGCCCGTGGCTACCGCCTCTCACAAGTGACTGTTGGGGAGCTGGACTTGGGTCTAGACGGTGGTACTAGGACTAGAAGGTAGCCTTGCTGGATCGCCGATGTCACTGTCACTGGAGTCGCGGGGTGTGCGGTGGGTGGGTGCATGGTGGATGCGAGGTGGGTGTGCGGTGGGTGCTTCTTGTCGTGCACGCTCGCCGACGCCTTTTTGATGGCCGAGGAGGTGCGCATGAGGGGGCGGGTGGCCGTCGGCGCAGCACATCACGGCAAGGTACGTCAAAGCACAACGCGGGGGGGGGGGGGGGGGGGGGGACAGGTTTTACAGGTTGTGCACGTCGCGCCCGGAGGCCCCCGGGGCGTGAGTCAAGGCCTAGACTACACGTCTAGGGTGGGCTCTACTAGGAGAACTCGCAAGGCCACGCAGCGCGCCAGCCTACCGGGGAGTCAAAAGAAGGAAGATGCCCTCTTCCCCCTCCCCGCCACTACACAAGCGCCTTGGGAGGGGGGGCACAACGCAGCACAACACAACTTAACACAGCCGGACAGCACGGCACAGCGCAACCCAGCACAGCGCAATCCAGCACTACGGCATGTAACCCTCTCTCTCTCTCTCTCTCTCTCTCTCATCCCCGTGCACGGTGATGAAGGATGTGTGGGTCCGAGGCGGGTGGTCCGAGGCGGGTCCGAGGCGGCGCTGGGCGCCCCTCTGTCTCGGACCCGCCGGCAGGCTCCGAGGCGGGGTCCGAGCCGGGGCCCGAGGCAGCGCGGGGGCGACCCGGCTCGGACCCCGCCTCGGACCCGAATCCAAGCCCGGTGCTGCTCTCCCTCCTGGCACCCGCCAACCACCCGACGCCCCTTGTGCCCGGGGCCCGAGGGGCCGGGGTCCGAGGCATAGGGGTGCGAGCCGGGTCCGAGGCAGTGCTGGGGGCGCACACCCCCTCTGTCTCGGACCCTGCTTTGGACCCCTGACTCGGACCAATCCGTCTCTTGATCCCACGTAAACGGGACTGTCCAATCCGCGAAAAAAAAAGTGAAAAGTGTGAAAAGTGTGAAAAGTGTGAGAATTAAAAGTGTGATTGTGAGTGTGGGGAGGGAGGGTGCGGGCGCTTTTTTTGCGACGTTTGTCTACGCTGCCCTGCCGCGTTAACCGTTCTGACGTTTGACCGTTGACCGTTGACTTAAGTGTGTGGGGGGGGGACCCTAAACCCCTCTGCCTCGGACCCCGGCCCCTCGGGCCCCGAGCAGAAGGGCCGAATGGGCACAGCGAGCCGAGGGTTAGGGGCGAGGGGCTGTGGGAGTGTTAAAATGGGGAACAAGGGCTATAAAATGGGGGGACGGCATCGCACTACACTAACAGCCCAGCACGCGGTCACACCTTTTTTATCACAGACGCTAGGTACAGCGAGTATGCTGCAGTGAACACGCAGTTGATGCCCTGCCACGCGTAGCCCACGGCCGAGAAGTGCAGGTCTGACCAGCCGCCGATAAACGCAGACACGATCATGAGCATTAGGCAGAACCAGACCTGCGTCATCAGAGCGCGCGTGCGTGCGTGTGTGTGTGCGTGCGTGCATGCGTGTGTGCGTGTGTGTGTGTGTGTGTGTGTGTGTATGTGTGTCACACCCTGCTATGTGTGTGCATGTGTTTGCAGACATAATCACGAGAGACCGTCAGTCAGTGTGAGCTGTAGTGTCAGCTTGATGGCCAGGTTCGAGGGGGGAGAAGCACACCACAGGGCAGCACTACCATGAGGCAGAACCAGACCTGCCTCATGGGGAGATGGTGTGTTGGCAGGCACAAACTGCCACACAAACTGCCACACTTACTGCCACACTCACTGCCACACGTACTGCCACACTTACTGCCACACAAACTACCTGCCACTGGTGCCGCAGCCGGTACTGGTAACAGTTGCCAGAAATCCGACCCAGTTGTTTAATTGGGGCACACACCTGTCACGAGTAGCGCAGCCGGTACAGGCATCAGTCGCCAGCAATCTGATCCGATTTTATTGAACATCGGGCACACGCACCTGCCATGAGTAGCGCAGCCGGTACAGGCACCAGTCGCCAGCAATCCGACCCCATTTTTTGAACACGGGGCACACGCCTGCCATGAGTAGCGCAGTCGGTACAGGTACCAGTCGTAGCAGTCCGACCCAGTTGTTTAAGATGGGGCACACACACCTGCCACGAGTAGCGCAGCCATTACAGGTACCAGTCGCCAGCAATCCGATCCGTGTTTTTTAACATGGGGCACACACACGCACACCTGCCATGAGTAGCGCAGCTGGTGCAGGCACCAGTCGCCAGCAATCCGGTCCGCTTTTTTGACCATGGGACACACACCTGCCACAAGTAGCGCAGCCGGTACAGGCACCAGTCGCCAGCAATCCGATCCGCTCTTTTGAACATCGGGCACACGCACCTGCCACGAGTAGCGCAGCCGGTACAGGCACCAGTCGCCAGCAATCCGACATTTTGTTTTTGTGACAAAGGGACACACACCTGCCACGAGTAGCGCAGCCGGTACTTGCACCAGTCGCCAGCAATCCGATCCGCTTTTTTGAACATCGGGTACACGCACCTGCCACGAGTAGCGCAGCCGGTACAGGCACCAGTCGCCAGCAATCCGACATTTGTTGTGAAAAAGGGACACACACCTGCCACGAGTAGCGCAGCCGGTGAAGGCACCAGTCGCCAGCAATCCGATATTTTTTTTGAACACGGGGCACACACACCTGCCACGAGTAGCGCAGCTGGTACAGGTACCAGTCGCCCCCGATCGTGAGCAGGTTGCTGAGGTTCTTGAGCACAGTGAACATGCCCGCGCCGATGGACTGCAGCGCGAGGAATCCGGTCACGTTCATCGCGACAAACACGAGGTTGAGCGGCATCCACAGCTTCACGGCAGACCACCTACGGGGTGGGTTGGTGGGTGCTACGTCGCGCGCGGCCGCAGGGCGTAACAAACAATAACACCAATGCAGCGCTGAAGCGGAAGAAGCGGCGGGCACGAGGTCGTGCGGCGCAGTCCACCTGAGGCTGCAGGGCATAACAACAATGCGCTGGAGCAGAAGAAGCAACGGACACGGGGTTGTGCGGCGCAGCGGAAGGACAGGCAGCTGCTGACGGGGCTAGACACCCCCCTGTGCCACGCCATCCGCCCAGCCTCGGGGGCACACGACACCACCACCCGGCAGGCTCAGGGGGCCCGCCTGCCGGGGCGACGTCCGTGCTTTCCGTCCTCCAAGTCACGCCCGCACCTGATGGGCTCCAGGTGGATGGCCCCAGTCAGCGCGAGCACCTTGAGCAGCAGCACCGCCAGCGAGAATTGGAACAGGAGGAGCGTGTTGGGCGCCGGGAAGTGGAACGTCGACAGCGCGTGCTTGTTGAACAGGATGGTGCCTGGTGGCGCAGCATGAGCGCGAGTGAACGGTTGCGAGCGTGCACGGATGGATCCCGTGCGACCACCCCGTGTGGCATCGTCACGCCGGCGTGCACGTTGGATGCATGCATGCAGCCCATGCGTGTGTGTGCGCATGCCAGCATGCGCTCAGATCCCCCCTGTACGCACCTGCGCCCACTGTGCAGTACAGTAGCTCCGATAAGAACGCCTCCCTCAGGTTTTGCTTCTCGGAGGTGCTAGCACCGCTGCCATCGGTCTGCTCCAGGGGTGGAGTGGGCCCCACCGACGCGCGTGAGAGAGCTGGTTTCGCATCCACGCCTCCAACGGCATGTATGGTCATGTATTCTGGCCGCGCGGGGCTGTTGATTACACTGCTTGACAATCCTTGGCTTGGCTTGGAGGGCATGTCTTGTCACCAGCCAGCTGAGGCCACTCCAAAGTAATTGCAAAGCACTCAGGCTGTGAAGGAAAATGCCCGATGGGCCAGGGGCGAACAGGGCGTCGTAGTGGCACAAGTTCTCCCTGAAAAAACGAAAAAGGTTCACACCCTCACACTCGGAACGTGCCGCCGCACACACGCACACACCCCACATTCTAATGGCAGCTCCCGATCACTTTGCGCTCGCCCTGGACGGCTTCATCGATGCCGGGAGCTGCGTTCTGGTGCAGGACACCATGCGCGCGTCGGCCGTGTTTGTCATGCAGGCGCTGCTGCGGCGTGCTCTGAGCCAGGGGGACAAGGTGCTAATACATCAGCAGCACAAATCCAGGGGGACGTAGCAGCATGCACACACAGCGATGATGCACCTGCTGTTAGTGGGCGCGCATGCATGCAGCGTGTCTCGGGCACTGGCACGCATGCTCTGTCCGGCCCTCGAGGCGCTCCCACCCCACGCACCCACCCACCCTCTGGCGCGGCGCACCCCGCATCCACCTACAGGTACTGCTTGTGGCCCTGGAGACGAGCCTCGAGAAGTACTCCTACTGCCTGCGCAAGCTGGGCGTGAACCTGCAGCAGCACGTCGACAGCCGGCAGCTCGTGGTCATCGGCGCGGGCGACGCGGGTCTGGCGGGCTGGTCGCTCGAGGGCGGGGGCGACGCGCTGGCTGCGCTGCACGCGCGCCTGGCCGACGCAGTGCGCGACGCAAGCAGCAGCAGCAGCAGCAGCGGCAGCGAGTGTGACACCTCCGCCACGCCCCGCTCCGATGAGCGTGGCGGCGGCGCGGCCAGCACCGGCACCAGTGGCCGCGTCACCGTGCTGCTGGACAACGTGTCTGCGCTGTCAGCGTACCAGGACGACGCTCGCTCGTGGCTCGCGTTCCTGCAGCAGCTCACCGCGCTCGGGCGGCACGCCGTGCGCGGCAAACACGGCGACGGGTGCCCGACGACCGTGGTGCTGCTCGCGCACGGGGACGTGCCGGGCGACGAGGCGTGGCTGCGCTGGCTGCGGCACTGCTGCGACGCGGCGCTGGACGTCGATGCGCTCGACGGGAAGATCGCAGACATCGACGGCACGGTCACGGTCACGCGGCGCGGGCTGCAGGTGGTAGCTGCGGGGGGCGGCTGCCGTGGCGGGGCGGGTGGGGCGGGCGCAGGGCTTGTGCGGCGCGATGAGGCGCTCGAGGTGCAGCGGCGGCTGTACTTCCGCGCGGGCGAGATCAGCGTCAAGTACTTCCAGGCGTCAGACCTGATGTCGGTGGCTCGCTAGGCCAGGCGCGTGGTGCGTTGATACGACCCACTCTCTCCTCGCGTGCGGTTCCGAAGGAATGGTTCTGAAGGGAGGGTTCCGAAGGAAGCCCCGCTCCATTCGTGTCAATGATGCTGTATGGACAGGGGCATCGATTGGTGTGACACGTGGTCCACCACGCAGGTCCTGTCCCAACAGCTGCATGACAAGTTTGTGCTTCTTTGGACTGTATAACTCTCATCATTCTGTGTACATATGTGTGTGGGTGTCTATTAAATGGTTCACGTACTATCGACCGCCGCTGTTCTTGTCTGTAAGTACCTGTTGGGGTTGCAAGTGTGGGTGTAATGCGATTCAGCCCTATCCCAGCACAGTGTGCGTGTGTTCCGGGGTGCACCCCGGGGTGGGGGTTCCGGAGGGGTTGGAAGGCATCCGCATGCATGTGTGTGTGTGTGTGCGCGCGTGTGTGTTGAGTGTCTGGCAACTACTGTTTGCACCGACCCTGTGCTAGGGGCGTGTCTCCCACGCTTAGGATTTGCTTTTGCGATTTTGGATTTTGGAAGTGTGGCAGAGTGTGGCACCCCATTGCCCCCCCCCAAGCATATTCCCGGCGGTGTAAAAAGCCAGTAAAAAGCTCACAAATATCTGGGCCTTCAAGCTCACGGAAACGCAGAACGCACATAAAGGTGCGGATGCTTGCATCGCTGTCGACTAGTCTCGCTCTGACGGCCCCCCACTAGCCCTCCAGCGGCACGCACTAATTTCCGATTGTCAAATCTGTGTGCAGACCAGGGCGCTGCTGGACCAGGGCGCTGCGAGCGCGTGTGTGCGAGCATGCAGCTCTGAGACCAGCCGGGCAGGATGGGAATGTGCATGAGCACATCCTCGGGGGGCAACTCTGGGAGAAGCAATAGTGAGGACCGACATGCTGGGGGGAGCAAGCAGCAGGCAAACGCGGACCGCGGGGACCAATACTTACACGGCCAGGAGGACGACGACCAGAAGGCCATCGTGGAGGGCCTGGCGGGGGCGTACAAGGTCGTGAAGCTGCTGGGATCGGGTGAGTAGTGGGGTCGAACGCAGCATAAACAATCCAGTGGCGTGCGCTGGCACCCTAACCGCCCCGCCCCGCCCCACCCACCCACCGCATATTCCAGGCGCGGAGGGCAACACGTGGCTGGTGGAGGACGTGAAAGACGACAAGCTGTGGGCCATCAAGCTCATCAAGCTGCCGCTGCCGACGCGCTTCGTGCAGGCCATCTTCAGGTGCGGCAGTGCGTGTGCACGCGGCAATGGGGGTGTGGGAGCATTCTGCTGCGAGCGCATATGGCACGCCCGCATGCATGCATGCCCACGCTCGCATGCATGCATGGCACGCCCGCGCTCGCATGCATGCAATGCAGACGTGGTGTGCGTCACGCACGGGCGCACATACATGGGCACCAACAGCGACAGCATCACGCCCGCAGCAGCAGCAGCACCATCACGCCACTCCTCTCACCCACAGACTCGCCCCCCCCCCCCTTCCCCCAGCTGTCACTAACACACCGTACACATGCACACGCACGCACACACACACTCACACACACATACACGCACACACACGCACACACTCACGCACACGCGCCCAGGGAGATCAAGCTGCAGTCGGAGCTCGGCGAGGGGCACACCAACATCATCACGCCCGAGGAGGTCGTCCTCACGTCGCATTACCTGGGCCTTGTCATGGAGTATGCGCCGGGCGGGTCGATGACCGGCTTCATCACGCAGCGCTTCCGGCTGTGCCGCGGCGTGGGGCTGCTGATGCCGGAGGGCGAGGCGCGCTACTTCTTCTTACAGGTGTGCATGGTGCCATGGCAGCCTGCGTGGTGTGTGACAACGTGAGTGAGAGCGCGGGAGAGGGGCAGTGAGGGGGAGAGGGAGGTGCATGTGCTTCTGCAGCAGACTGCCGAGGCTGGCAGAGTGCTGAGTGCATTGTGCATTATTCGACGCGAGTGAGCTGTGTGCAGGTGTGTATTGTACGATGTGGTACGTGCTAACACATAAACACACGCGTCGCGGGCGGGGGTGGTGTCGAGGGGGGAGGTGGGGGGGGGGGTGCTCGTGATGAGAGTTTGAGGCACGACTACCGCGCAACTCCTCGAGCAAGTGGTGTGTGCGTGTGTGTGTGCGTGTGTGTGCATGCGTGCTGAGGGGGTGGGGTGTGAGGAGAGGCTGCATCCAGCGCACGCACGCAGCTCACTGCCCTACCACAGCCCCATCGTCTGATCCGCGCAAGTGAATGCGGTCGTAACGCCTGAGGCGGTCGGGGGTGCGCCTCGGGCGGTGGTGGGCGCATCAGGCGGCCGGGGTGGCGCCTGAGGCGATTGGGATGACGCCTAACGCGGCGCCTGAGGCGATCAGGGGTGCGCCTCAGGCGGTGCCTCAGGCGGCGCCTCAGGCGGTCGGGAATGTGGTAAGGCTACGCGCACGCAGCCCTCCCCCGGCGCGCTGTTGTCACCGCACCACGCACTCCCTCCCCTACCGTCCCCCTACCCACCCCAGAGTGACAACTACCGGCACCACGTCGCTCCCCCTCCAACAACAACAACAACAGCAGCAACAATCGCAAAAATACAAAAAAACTCCTCACAATTCTCCTCCCCCCCCCCCCCTACTAGATCGTGTCTGCCGTCGACTACTGCCACCGGCATCACGTTGCACACCGCGACCTCAAGCTCGACAACACGCTACTGTCGGGCGACTCGCCGCCGCTCATCAAGGTGTGTGCATTGTGTTGAATACCGTCGTGCTTCACGGCTAGTTCACGGCAGCACCTTTGACCGCGAATAGCGAGTTTGCGGAGCAAGCCAGCGCAAAAAAAATGCGACGGACAGTTCACAAACATACACACCCAGACCCGATCCGTCACGACTTTTTTTGCGCTAGCTTGCTCCATGAGCTCGCGATTCGCGCTCAAAGGTGCTGCCATGAACTACTACCTAGCCGTGAAGTTCATTGAACACTGCGGTGCTAGACGGGGGAGGATGGCGGCGATAGCGCTGACACGGGTGATGACGGGACGACGGGGGAGGCGGGGACGAATAGGCATGCCCTCCACTGGAGCGAGAAACGTGGGGAAAGTCTGACCATCCGCACTTGAGTTTGAACGACGGCCTCGGCGGCGTGGGTGCTCCGCTAGCTACAGAGGTCCTGTGGTGAACGTGTGCTTCGACGTATGACCTTCGACCTTTGACTTTCTGTGCTGGTGTCGCGTGGTGCGCTGCGCTGTCCGCCACCCACCCCGCTGCCCCACCTGGCCCGCTACCCCGCTGACGCCTGCCCCCTCCCCCGCTCGGCCCCTCAGATCTGCGACTTCGGCTTCGCACGTGGCTGGGGCGAGGACTCGCACTTCTCGACGGTGATCGGCACGCCCGACTACATGTCGCCGCAGATCACGGCGGCAAAGACGCAGGGCAAGGCGACGTACGACGGCGTCAAGGTGTGGCAGGTGTAGTAGGAGTCCTAGTGGGGTGCAGGGTTTTAATAGCGGGGGGGGTTGAGGGTTTGTGTTGAACTGGGGTAAGGATGCGAGGACGACGTGTCGCCGCAGATCGTACGTCGCCAAGGCGACGTACGACGGCGTCAAGGTGCGGGGTGTGGGGTGGGGTGCAGGGTTTACTAGGGCTGAGGGTTTTCAAGAAGGTTTGGGTGGGGGGGGGGGGGGGAGGGAGCGAGGACTACATGTCGCCGCAGATCACGGCCGCACAGACGCAGGGCAAGGCGACGTACGACGGCGTCAAGGTGCGGGGGGGGGGTGGAATTGGGGTGCAGGGTTTAATCGGGGTGAGGGTTTGGGTGAGGAAGAGGAAGGTTTGGGTGAAAAAGGGGAAGGACGCGAGGACGACATGTCGCCGAAGATCACGGCAGGGCAAGGCGACGTTCGACGGCGTGACGGTGTGTGTTTTGTGTGATGATGGGGCAGCTGGCGCGTCACCCGTGGGCTCATCGGGACTGTGTGGGTTTGAGGGGGGTCTATAGGTTGTGATGCAGGTGTGCAGGTGTGCCGCACCGGTGGTGCCAAACAGGCCCCAAAATCACCCGAAACGCCCCTTTTCGCAGGCGGACGTGTGGGCCATGGGGGTGCTGCTGTGCGTGATGCTCATCGGCAAGTTCCCCTTCGAGGGCGACTCGGTGTCGGCGATGGGCGTGACGGACCCGATGAAGAAGATCTGGCTGCAGCAGGTGGGTGTTGTCGAGGCCCGATCGATCGATCTCGCAGTGCGTTGGCAGTGTGTCGGGACGCCCGGTGGGCGGCCAGGGTCTAGGGGTGCGGCACCGACCCTTCGGGCGCGAGCGTCGCGGCCAGGCGGGTGCTCGGGGAAAGGGGGTGGAGCGGTGCGCGACGGACCCATAAGACGATCTGGCTGCAGCAGGCGGGTGTTTTTTTCTGGCCTGACGATCGATCTCGCAGTGCGTTGGCAGTGTTGGACGCCCTTTGGACGCCCGTCACAACCGGGGTCGATATAGGGGGGGGGGGCGTCGCCGTGCCAGCGTCGCCGTACGGACCGGCGCGCCAGCGTCGGGTACGGCGTGGACCCGATGCAGAGGATCTGGCTGCAACAGGGGGCGTGGGTGGTGGCCTGTTGATCGATTCCGCGGCGCGTCAGGAGTGTGTTGGACGCCCGGTGGACGGCCAGGGTCCAGGGGTGCAGCACCAACCCTTCGGGCGTGAGCGTCGCGACCGGGCGGGTGCCCGGGGAAAGGGGGTGGAGCGGTGCGCGACGGTCCCGGCGACGAAGATCCGACTGCAGCAGCAGGGTGTTTCGCTGGCCTGTCGATCGATCTCGCAGTGCGTCGGCAGTGTTGATGCCTGACATGGACGCCCGTGAGTGCGGCGGTCGAACGCCTTGGGGAAGCGTGCGTGGAGACGATATGGCGCCGCCCGGCTGCCAATTTTGCAGGCCGGTGGTGGTCGAGGCTAGGGCTGTGGTTCTCAATGAAAGTGTAACGGACCTGATGAAGCAGATCTGACTGCAGCCGGTGGGTGTTTTGCCGGCCTGTTGATCGGTCTCGCAGTGCGTCGGCAGTGTTGGACGCCCTTTGGACGCCCATAGCGGCCGGCGTCTATCTCGGCGAGCGTAGCCGTCCCGGGTGTTTTGTGGCTGAGCCGGCGGGGGCCGTTACGGGACGGACCCGATGAAGATCTGGCTGCAGCAGGTGGGGCCCGTGCAGGGCGTAGTGCTTGGCCAAAGTGCGTGGCAGGGCGGCAGCGGGGCGGCAGCAGGGCGTACCTGCTCCGAAGATCAGGCCTCATTCCGTCTGGCTTCGTCCTCCGCGCCGCACCGCACGCCGGCGCACTCGCAACAGTTGCCCCGCCGCTCACGTGTAGCTGCATCCCGCTGCCCACCGTACACCCAGAAGTGCGCTCCGCTGCCCGTCATCCCGCCCTGCCACGCCGTGCTGGAACGAGCACTCGCTGCTCACAGACCATCTGCAGCACCCGTCGCAGCACACGCACGCACACACGCGCACACACACACACACAACACGCCATCACAGGCGCCCGACGGACTGTAAAATCTCCCACCAGCACGCACACACGCATGGCGAGGCGCTCTGGCACGAGAACCCACTCACAGAGGCAGCACTATCTTGCACATCCCCCCCACCCAACCCACATACACACGCGTGCACACACACACACACACACACACACGCCCCTGCCCCCCACGCAGAACAAGGCGCTGTGGCACGAGAACCCGCTGCTCACGGACCAGCTGCAGCACCTCTCGCCCGACGCGTTCAGCCTGCTCACGGGCATGTTTGAGCTCGACGAGACGAAGCGCTTCAACCTGCGCCAGATCATGGTGCGCCACACAGTGCTTCGTAGGCAGATTCATCCTAGTGTTATCAGGAGGGTGGCTTGTCCCGGATTAGGGACACCTTTTCGCATGCATGCCATGGCTGCCAAACTGAGTCCCATCTGGCGAGGGTGGGCACACTGGAAAGCTGACACTTCAGGCTACCTGCTGATGGTCTAAGATTTTTGAAAGTCAAATCCCGGAGGTTGCTGGGGGAGCTCAAATTTGGGGGAAATTCAAAACTGGCGCCAACTATTTTCAAATTCAAAAAAGTATGGCTCCCCTGGAGTGAGACCCTGCTCACTTCGTGAGGCTGAAAACAATACGTATTTGCAGCTCTGTTACATACGGCAACTCCATCTGACATCATTAGCACTGTTGTCAGTGGGGGCAAACACAGATTTCGCCTATTTTCCTAGGCAAAATGGGCAAAATTGCCCTGCCCACACTTTCCCACCCCATGCGCCCCTCCCGGGCTCCGATGGTGCCTGAAAGGATCACAGCCTTCCATTGGGTACCCTTTGCGACCTAGACCCGCGGGAGGGGCGGGAGGGCGACATCGCGCTCGTAGGGCATCGGTGACGAAGCCCGCCGTCAAGGCTCGGCCCGCCACTGCCCGCTGCCCGAACTTAGCAACTTCGAGCAGCATCGGCGCGCTGCAGACTCAAGCAATGGCTTCCACGATTTAAGGTCCCCTAGACAGGGGTGTAAGTTCCTCGATTCCAAAGGGGTGGGGTGTGAATCAATTTATACGCCGAGAACGATGAACTGAAAAATCGTCCCGAATCCGGGACGCTGTCCCGAATACGGGACGATCCTCATTCTAACAGTAACAGTAACACGGGGTTTCCAGCCAAGCAGGCTACTCTTCTACTAGAGACACCCGCCGATACTCCAGCACACTTAAGTACTAGAGTACCGCCGGCTCCCGGCCGATAGACTACCGCTCCCGCCGGCTAGACTACCCCAAACAGCAGTCTCTGAGAGACATGTCTGGCAAGGAGCATATAGGAGAGGACCTTCCTCAGGGTCACAGTAGTGGCCTTGTGGCCAGTCAAGCCGGCAGAGCCGACTGGCGCTGACTGGAACGGTCCCCGCCTGGCAGTGCATGGCTGTCCAGCTCTCGTTTGCATGGGGCTCAGCCGGCGCCCCATGCCTCATGCATGGCCAGGTCCCACCCTCCAGGGGTGCATGGACGACAGAGTTGTCATGGAGGCTGCCTGAAGACCTTCCAACGCCAGTCACCGGCAGACGAGCGACCCCGAGGATGAGCGCGGTGACGAACGCTGCGATTGGTGAAGCGGATTTACTCTGTGTTGCCTCGGCGGTCGCCACCGCTGAAGCCGTGATGGTAGCCCGCCTCCACGGGCAGCCATCTTGACCAATGTCCAGCATGCATTGACGGGCGCCAGCTCCTCCGCTCGTCGATCAACTCGTCGAGATCGGTGCCGCATGGCGTCCTGCATGGGGGGAGGATAAGGGCCGTCTCCCAGCACGGGCCGCGGCAGCGCCGCGGCTACTCGCCAAGCCATGGCAGCGCCGGGCAAGCCGCTCCTGAAGTGTTCCACCGAGGGGCAGTATAGCAGGAGCCGGGCCAGTCGTATTTTACCCCGCTCGTCAGCGGCACGGAGATCCTCGTCACCAGCAGCGCCGCATTGCTGGGTCCAGGGCTCGGCGACGAGAACGCGCCTCCGTTAATCGAGCCCCTAACACTAGTGTATTAACTTCGTTCCGCTGTTGGCAGGTGGCAGATCATGGTGCGCCGCACAGTGATCCTGATGAAGATTCTGTTCAACTTCATAATGCAGTCTGGAGTGAGAGCAATAGACTGGGGGTTGCAGCGGCCTCTCTGGAGCACGAGAGGCTAGTACTGCGTGGTGGGGTGTATGCGCTCGACCTGCTCGTAGGCATGTTCCAGCCCACGAGACGTAGCGCGTTGAAATCACTCTTGAGCCAGGTCATGGTGCACCGCGCACACTCCGTTTGTACACTTGGTGGGAGACGATGCCACGGATGCGCGGCCGTGCTCCGGCCTGGAGCCCATGCGAGGCCGTGCCGCGCCAGACGCTCACGCAACACTTGCTCGTGTTGAGTTTGGCCTGGGCCCTAGTTTTCAGTGTCCTACAACCCCAAACCTCCAACACCCTGCACCCTAAAAGCCCCTACCACACACACGGCGCGCACGCACACGCGCAGGTGCACCCGTGGCTCACGCGCGCGGAGAACCAGCTGACGGGCGAGTTCAAGACGGCGCACGAGAAGCTGCTGGAGTTCCAGGGGGGCATCGACCAGAAGGTGGGTGTAGTGTTGTGTAGTGTAGTGTAAGCTGGGTGGAAGTTGGTTGGAAGGTAACCGTGTAACAGTGTAAGCTGTACAGTGTAACAGTGTAACAGTGCGAGCTGTACAGTGTAAGCTGTACAGTGTAACAGTGTAAGCTGTACAGAAGGTAACAATGTAACAGCGTAACAGTATAAGCTGGGTTGAAGGTAACACAGCTGCATCGACCAGAAGGTGGGTGTAGTGGAAGCTGGGTGGAAGGTAACAAAGCGGGTGGAAGGTAGCAAAGCTAAAAAAGCGGGATTTAGGTAGCAAAACAGGTTGGAGGAGGTGGAGGAAGCGAGGCTGCGCAGCGCAAGCTGCCCGTTCTCGCCTGCGTGGTCGGGCAGAAGGTGGGCGAAAGGTGGAAGGTGGTGGCAGCTGGGTAGAAGGTGTGGTGGAAGGTAGAAGGCGGTGATCGGGGCTTGGGGTTGAGGGCTGAGGCAGAGTTGAGGACTTAGGGCGACTTAGGTGAGGCTTTCCAAGAGGCTTCCATGGCGGCTTGGTTTTTTGTTTGACAGACTGAGGGGCGATTTCAAGATATCGCACGAGCAGCTGCTGAAGGACCAGGGGGGCGACCAGGAGGTGGGGGCTGTTGGTTGAGGGCTGGGGCAGAGTTGTGGGTGGAGGGCGACTTAGGGGAGGCTTTCCAGGGGTTCTTGTCTGTCAAGCTGAAGGGCGAGTTCAAGACCTCACGCAAGCAGTTGGTTTATGACCAAGGGGGGGGGGGCGACCAGAAGGCTTTTGGTTGAGGGCTGGGGCAGAGGCAAGGGTGGAGGGCTACTTAGGGCAGGATTTCCAGGGGGCTTGGTTTGTGTCTGTTAAGCTGAGCGGTGAGTTCAAGACCTCGCACGAGCAGCTGCTGAAGGACCAGGGGGGGCATCGACCAAGAAGGTGGGGGCTTGGGGTAAAGGGCTTTTAGGGTCGCAGGCTACTCAGGGCAGGGCTTTGGGGGCTGCCAAGGGGCTTGGTTTTTTTTTGCCAAGCTGAGGGACGCGCGCGCACACGCAGGTCGCGATGGGCGGCTACCGCTCCAAGCAGCGCGCACACACACATCCACACACACACACACACACACACACAGACACAGACACACACGCAGGTCGCGACGGGCGGCTACCGCTCCAAGCAGCGCCACACACACACACACACGTACACACACACACGCAGGTCGCAACGGGCGGCGACCGCTCCAAGCAGCGCCACACACACACAAACACACACACGCACACACACGTGCACACACACACGCA
Source organism: Chlamydomonas sp. UWO 241 (assembly GCA_016618255.1). Classification (NCBI taxonomy): domain Eukaryota; kingdom Viridiplantae; phylum Chlorophyta; class Chlorophyceae; order Chlamydomonadales; family Chlamydomonadaceae; genus Chlamydomonas; species Chlamydomonas priscui. The sequence continues at coordinate 18,403 of VFSX01000718.1, forward strand.
CACCCAGGTTGCGACGGGCGGCGACCGCTCCAAGCAGTGCCACACACACATATTCCATTCCATTCCAGATCGTTACAAAGATAACGGCGATATCGTTCCAGAGGTCGGCGAAAGGGCGTCTGTCAATAGCGGGAGACAACTCGTCGCTATGAGGGGATATAATGCCACTCTGCTGCGGGGGGGCTGCCTCTGAGGCACTGCATCTAAGTACGCTGTGTTGTACGCTGACTAAACTGACTGTGATCACTCTCACTCTCTCTGAGGCTGTGTGGTGGTCGCAACCTCTATCCCGCCTTAATCAGATCGCCGCATATGGACTCCCACAGCTGTGGAAATCTCGCTAGGGTGAGCCATCCGGGTGGGACTCGTTTGTCGAGGATGCGCGTGAGCTCTGGGTACGCGGCGTACTTGGCTCGCTCTAGTTTGAACTGGTCAAAGCGATTCTTGACGGCGTCTCGAAACCGTTGGGATGTGAAAATGTCACCTGCATTTTGCCGGTACGACGTGATGGCCCCTCCCGCGTGGAGGCCATCCGCGTCCGGTCGACGGCACATGAAAAGTGCGGCGGTGGCTGGGAAGATGGGGTGTGGAGGGTGAAGGGGCTGGGGAGGGGGAGGGGAGGGGAAGATGGCGGGGCTGGGGTGGGGAGGGTGGAGGGGCTGAGGAGATGGAGAGGGGAGGAGGTGGCGGATGAGGGGACCGATGAAAGCAGCTCGGTGTTTGTTGATGGTGTCGATGATGGGCGCTGTGGGTGGGTCCTTGGCGTGCATCTCGATGGTGGAGGTGTGAGGGGAGGAAGGGGAAAGGTTGTGGGGGATCCGCTTACTTCACACACACACACGCACACACACACACACGCAGGTCGCGACGGGCGGCTATCGCTCCAAGCAGCGCCACACACACACACACACACACGCACACACAAGCACGCGCACACGCACACACACACACACACGTCGGTCGCAACGGGCGGTGACCGCTCTAAGCAGCGCCAAACACACACACACACACGCACACACACGCAGGTCGCGACGGGCGGCTACCGCTCCAAGCAGCGCGACGCGGCGATCTCCAACCTGATCAAGATGGCGGCGTCGGACGAGTTCCGCAAGCGCGCGAGCGAGCCGATCTCAAACACGTCGGTCTTCCAGATCTGGTGGGTCTTTTGTCTGTCAGTTTTTCCAGAGTGTGTGTGGGGGGGGGGCATGCTTGCTTTTCGCGGGAGCAAGCGCGAGCTAACCGATCTCCAACACGTCGGTCTCCCAGATCTGGTGGGTCTGTTGTCTGTCAGTTGGTCCAGTGTGGTGGGTGGGTGGGTGCTGGGGGTTGAGGGCGTGCTGGGCTGTCATCGTGGCTGCATTGATATTCCAGATCCGTGGGCATGGGTGGGCGCGCAGCGCTGTGTGAGGCGCACGCCGTGCTCGACACGCGCTCGATACGCCAGATGTCGACGCGCACGCACACGCCCTCTCACACACGCACACACACACAACCAACCAACCAAGCATTACATGAGCCACATGCACTGGCAATGCCTCAACCAGCTCAAACGCACGCCCACGCGCGCACCCACACTCGAGTCACGCATCAGCCTGCGCACCGCGCTCCAGGCGTGTACCGTAGGAATGCTTTGCCTTTGCGCCTAATTAAGTCTGAAAACGCCCCCTGAGGCTCCGTAAACGTGAAATCAAGTCCGAAAACGCCCCGCAAAGGTGCCGTAAAGGTAACAAATAGTCTCCGGGGGGATTCAAACACGGTTCAACACTCTACAGGCCTGCAAAAAGCCGCCGCAAAGGCAGCGCAAAGTCGAAATTCAGTCGAAAAACGCCCCGCAAAGACCTAAAATTCCAAATATGGAGACCCCTTAAAGCCATCTCACCCAACCTGTGGCCATAAGTGGCCAAAAGTGGTATCGAACTTTGGGAATTTCTTGTGGCGTCCCTGTTTGACCAAATCAACTTTTGACGGGTGCTTTTTAGTTGCCGAATTGCTCATTAAGACGCATGCGTCGTGGATGAGCGTGGCTTGGAGAGACGGCGAAATGCGGGACAAAACCGCTTGGCTTCAAAAGTTACCGCGACAGGCACATTTTGAAGCCGATCGGTTTCGTCCCCCATTTCGCCGTCTCTCCAAGCCACTGTCACCCACGAAGCACGCGTCTAAATGAGCAATTTGGCAACTAAAAAACACCCGTCAAAAGTGAATTTGGTCTAGAGACGACGCCGCAAAGCATGCTGAAAGTTTGGTGTTGTCAGGTTTGGCCACACGGCCTCGCCCCCCACAACGCGGCGCGGCGCGGTACGGGGCCCAGCGTCAAGTCCATGATATGGGTGGTAGCAATCGAGAGGAGGCGTCTCGGGGGGCTGGCTCTCCCTAGCGGCGCGGCAGAGGGTTGGGTGCGACTGTTGCATGGCGTTCCGTTCGTTTGGCAAGGCCCGTGACGGTCCCACAACGCATCCCAGCACACGCTATCGACACGCATGTCTATATTACATGTCGGAAAGGCATTCTGCACGCGATGGGGCGGTTGTGTCGACTTTGGGATTTTGAGTGTAGCCACATTTTGGTCACAGGTTGGGTGGGGATGGCCTTATGTGGACCCCCGCAAAAGCGTGACTACGGTACCCCCGTGCTCAACACGTCCTTGATGCGCCAGATGCTGCCGCACACACACACACACACACACACTTCTCACAAACGCACGCCACACGCACACGCACACGCAGGTCACGCATCAGCCTGCGCACCGCGCTCGAGGCGTACCCCGTGTTTGACAAGCGCTCGGTGCAGCAGATGCTGTCGTACAAGGGGTCGCCCGAGGAGGCGGTCAAGGCCGTCAAGCGGGGCGGCAAGTCGTACCACGGGCCGTGATGTGTTCACTCGCTCACACCCAGACGGACAGACGGACGGAGGCATCCGTACGGGACGCGGTCAAGGCCGTCAAGCGGGGCGGCAAGTCGTACCACGGGCCGTGATGCGTTCAGTCGCTCACATCCAGACGGACGGATGGACGGACAGACGGGTCACTTTTGGTTTTTGTCCGGGGTCGCCTGAGAACGTGGTCACGGCCGTGATGCGTTCACTCGCTCACACCCAGACGGACAGACGGACGGGTCACTTTTGGGCGTCTGTCTGGGGTCGCTTGAGGACGCAGTCAAGGCCGTGATGCGTTCACTCGCTCCTACCCAGACGGATGGACGGTTGGACGGGTCACTTTTGGCGTCCGTCCGGGGTCGCCTGAGGACGCGGTTAAGGCCGTGGTGCGTTCCCTCACTCACACCCAGCCGGACGGAGTGACGGAGGCGTCCGTCTGTGGTGCCGGGGACGCGGTCAAGGCCCTGTCAAGCGGGGCGGCAAGTTTTACCACGGGCCGTGATTCGTTCACTCGCTCTCACCCAGACGGACAGACGGACGGGTCACTTTTGGCGTCCGTCCGGGGTTGCCTGCGGACGCGGTCACGGCCGTGGTGCGTTCACTCGCTCACACCCGGCCGGACGGACTGACGAAGCACTTTTGGCGTCCGTCCGGCGTCGCCTGTGGACGCTGTCAAGGCCGTGGTGCGTTCACTCGCTCACACCCGGCCTGACGGACTGACGGGGGCGTCCGTCCGGGACGCGGTCAAGGCCGCGTCAAGCGGGGCGGCAAGTCGTACTTCGGGCCGTGATGTGGTCACTCGCTCACACGGGCGGACGGCGGATCACTCTTGGCGTCCGTCCATCCGGTTGTGGGGTCCGGGGTGTGTGGGGGTGGTTGAGGGAGATCGGGGGTGGGACCCTGAACGTCCATATGAAGGGACCCCAGCCATCCACCACCAGGACCATGGGGGGAAGGGGGGGACCTGATCGTTCATCACCCCTTGGTCGTCGGACCTGATCGTCCACGACCAAGGGGAGCCCCTGCTTTCCCTCATCAGCGACCCTGATCATCCACCACCAGGAATTCCATCACCAGGAATCGGGGGGGGGGGGGGGCATGATCGTTCATCATCCCCGGGGCCCTTGATCGTCTACCCGGGAAGGGGCGTGCACACTCGCTGCCGCTCACGCTCCCCGAGAGCGGCTGCGCCCCCGCGGCCGACACGCAACCACCCAACCGCCACCGTCACACGCACCCCGGCACACCCCAACCGCGCACCCACCCACTTGCCCCGTGTGTGAGAATCTGGCGTGGCCCCCGCGAATGCGGCGTGGGAGCCGGCTGCGCGGGACAGGTGTGGGGTCCACACAATTTGCACGGTTACACCTGTGACTGGACAGGCTTGGCGCCACACCTTTTGCAACAAACCGGCTGCCACGGCCACCACACGCGTGGCATCGCCGTCGGACCCCCAGCATTGCGCCGACTTGGAACATGATGAAAACACTGAATGAAACAACAGTGGGGGCGGGGAGGCGGCTGTTGCAGTTGCTGCAAAACGACGCGCCTCCCGACACGTAATGCTCACTCGCTCCCCAAGGCCCCCGCCCCGACTCCCAAGCGCGCACACGCACTGCGTACAATAATCCACGTGAGTGCCCCTGTGTCGGTGGGCGCAGCGGAGAGGCTTTGGGCACGGAGTCGGGGACGACGGGACGAGCCCGCCGTCGGGCTCCCTCCCTTCAATGCGACCCAATCGGCTCCCGTAATGAGTCCACACCATTTTGTTGCGCCGAGTAAGTACCGCCTCTTCGTTAACTGGGGTACTGGTCCAATCGACCGGTGCCCACCTCCTTTCCGCCCTCCTCGTCCGTGCTTCTTCTTCTACACTTCAAGTAGTCTCACGCGCAAGTGCCTCGTGGTATTGAATTGGAAATGGAGTGAAGCTGCAACAGTAGAAATCTCTGGTCTCATGTTTGACACGCCAGCAGGAGCAAGAATGTGGTGCGCGCGTGGGGGGGGCGGGCGTGCATGTAATATCGGCAGACAGGTAGCAGCAGCACACTCCGCCCCCCTGCTCGTGGAGCGCTTCATGCTCGAGGTGGAGCGTGTGTCAGACCTGGTGCTGTCGACGGGCGGGTTCACAGAAACAACCTGGAGCTGTTAATGCCTAACCCCCTCCCCCCCTATCGATGCACGCACGCGAGTGTGTGTGCGTCTTCCCGTTGGCGTGTCTCCAGGCTCCCCCCTTCCTGCCCCCCAAGTTCATCTGATGGGGTCAAAATGTTAAACTTTGCTATCTGAGGGCTTTAGGTTCACCGCAGGCTCAGTGGCGCAGGCTTTTCCAATTTTAGGCGTGTGTGAAAGTGTGGGATGCAAGAAAGCACTGGACTGCGGTTGCCGTATGCCACTACAGTCGCAGTACTAGCTCGAAAATAGAGGCTCGGCTGCGGCTGCCAGCCCTCCTGCGATGCCCCTCATGATGAACCAGCTCGCTCGCATGGGCGCAAAGGCTCCAAGCGCTGCGCCCGTGGCCCGCCGCGCCGCCCCCGTCCAGGTACGCATCACTATTCACCCAGGTGGTGACGCATGCGTGCGGGCTGCGCATAGGGGTGACGATGACGAAGCACCCTGCCTCTCACCCTGATCGGACCTGGCCGTCTGTGCTGCGCTTGCAGAGGTCGCACGTGTGCCGCTCCTCCAAGGAGGTCCCCTCGGATGCCGTGGACTTTGAGGAGCTGGCGGACATTGTCAAGTGAGCACACACGCCGATGCGCGCTTGCCAGTTTGCGGTGCTTGAGTGACGCACTGCCTGATGGCGCTGGCCGACCTATCCCACAGCCCCTGGCACCCACCCACCCACGTGCCGACGCACACACGCATGAGTTCCGTGTAGTTGGGGACCTGCGGGGGGCGATGGAGGGTTGGGGGCGCCGCGCCCGTGTGTGGGCGTTAGATGGGGATGTATCGAGCCTGGCGAGGACTCCCATGTGACTCCCCTCACGGGCGCGTGTCGTGGACGAGACAGGCGTTTGCATGGGGGCGTGCTGGCATCGAGCAGCGTGACTGGGGAATGGGATGGAGCGAGTCGGGGGCTCATTGCGCCTTGCACGCCGTGCAGGCTCGTTAACGCGACAGACATCGTGGAGATGGAGTGGAAAGGAAAGCGCTTCAACATCTCGCTCAAGAAGGCGGAGGCGCTGAAGGCCGCTGAGCCCGTGTACCAGGTAGGGCACAGGGATGAGAGATGGCGCATGGCGCGATCAGGCGCATGCATGCATGCACACGCAACGGTGCGCACCCACACCAGTTGTGCATGCACACGCATGCCTACACCCACACACACACACTCGCCTCGTGTGCCGACGCTGCCGACCCGCTGACTCTGCTGCCGTTCATGTGCTGCGCTGCAGATGATGGCGGCGGCCCCCGCCGCGATGGCGCCCGCGCCCGCTGCGCCCGCGTCCGCACCGCCCGCGCCCGCAGGTGCGCACGTGTGTGTGCACGTGTGTGTGTGTGTTTGTGTGTGTGTGTGTGTTCGTGCATGCGGGTGTTTGCATGTGTTTGCATGTGTTTGTTGATGCGCGTTTTTTTGTCGGGGGCGCATGTTGGCAGCGCACGGCCAGCCGGGCTCTGCCCTTCGTCCGGTGCCTCGCAGCCACCCGCCTTCGCCTCGCGCGATTGGACGCGCGCGTATGCGTGCACGGTGCCCCCACTGAGCTGCCGTGCGCACTCACTGCACGTGCAGCAAGTCCGGCCGGTGCCCGAGGGGAGGCGCGCACACACACACACACACACGCCCCACACACACACCTCCCGAGCCAACTGCCACGATCGCATCTCCCTCTCCCCCCTCGCACACACACACGCGCAGCGCCAGCGGCGCCAGCAGCGCCCGCCGCGGCCGCCGCGCCGCCCGCCCCCAGCTCCCGAACCAAACCGCCACAAACGCGACTGTCCCCCCCACACACACATGCGCGCCTCCCCCCCCCCCACACACACACGTGCCTCCCTCACCGTACACGCGCAGCGCCCCGGCCCGCCTCGCCGCCGCCCCCAGCTCCCGAGTCAAACCGCCACGAGCCCCCGGTGCCCCCCCCCCCCACACACACACACACCGCACACACACACACACACACACACACGCCCCCCCCCGCACACACACACACACACACACACGCGCCTCCCTGCCCGCACACGCGCAGCGCCAGCGGCGCCAGCAGCGCCGCGGCCCGCCGCCGCCGCCGCGCCGCCGCCGCCCGCTGCCACCGGCGGCATCGAGATTCGCTCGCCCATGTCGGGCACGTTCTACTCGTGCGCTGCGCCCGGCGACCCGCCATTCTGCAAGGTGCGAGCTTGCTTGCATGGAGTGTGCGTGCGTGCATGGAATGTGCTTGCATCGAGTGTGTGTGCGTGCGTGGAATGTGCGTGCATGGAGTGTGCGTGCGTGCATGGAATGTGCTTGCATGGAGTGTGCGTGCGTGCGTGGAATGTGCTTGCATGGAGTGTGCGTGCGTGCATGGAATGTGCTTGCATCGAGTGTGTGTGCGTGCGTGGAATGTCGTGCATGGAGTGTGCGTGTGTGCATGGAATGTGCTTGCATGGAGTGTGCGTGCGTGCGTGGAATGTGCGTGCATAGAGTGTGCGTGCGTGCATGGAATGTGCTTGCATCGAGTGTGTGTGCGTGCATGGAATGTGCTTGCATGGAGTGTGCGTGCGTGCATGGAATGTGCTTGCATGGAGTGTGTGTGCGTGCGTGGAATGTGCGTGCATGGAGTGTGCTTGCATGGAGTGTGCGTGCGTGCATGGAATGTGCTGGCATGGAGTGTGCGTGCGTGCGTGGAATGTGCTTGCATGGAGTGTGCGTGCGTGCGTGGAATGTGCTTGCATGGAGTGTGCGTGCGTGCGTGGAATGTGCTTGCATGGAGTGTGCGTGCGTGCATGGAATGTGCTTGCATCGAGTGTGTGTGCGTGCATGGAATGTGCTTGCATGGAGTGTGCGTGCGTGCATGGAATGTGCTTGCATGCAGTGTGCGTGCGTGCATGGAATGTGCGTGCATTGAGTGTGTGTGCGTGCGTGGAATGTGCTTGCATGGAGTGTGCGTGCGTGCATGGAGTGTGCTTGCATCGAGTGTGTGTACGTGCGTGGAATGTGCTTGCATGGAGTGTGCGTGCGTGCATGGAATGTGCTTGCATGGAGTGTGCGTGCGTGCGTGGAATGTGCTTGCATGGAGTGTGCGTGCGTGCATGGAATGTGCTTGCATGGAGTGTGCGTGTGCGCGTGGAATGTGCTTGCATGGAGTGCGCGTGCGTGCATGGAATGTGCTTGCATGGAATGTGTGTGCGTGCGTGGAATGTGCTTGCATGGAGTGTGCGTGCGTGTGGAGTGTACGGTCAGTCTGTCTTCGTCTGGCAGTGAAGCTCATGAAAGGCTGCCACCACGCACATGCACGCAAACACGCACGCACACGCACTCCCACACACAGGTCGGCGACAAGGTCAAGAAGGGCCAGACGGTTGGGATCATCATTACGCCACCAGACACGCCACCAGACATGCACACACGCACGCACACGCACACACACTCCCACACAGGTCGGCGACAAGGTCAAGAAGGCCCAGATCATCGAGCACACACTCACACACACACATACACACACATGCACACACACACATGCACACACACACATACACACACATACACACAGGTCGGCGACAAGGTCAAGAAGGGCCAGACGGTTGGGATCATTGAGGCAATGAAGCTCATGAACGAGATCGAGGCCGAGGCCTCGGGCGAGGTGGTCAAGATCATGGCGCAGAATGGCACGCCGATCACGGCCGGCCAGGTGGGTTGTTACGGCTTAGGGACTTAGGTTTAGGGGTTTTAAGGTCGAGGGGGTTAGGGTTTAAGCGTTACCGGTGGGGTTTTAGGGTTTAGGGTTTAAAGGGTTTTCTAAGGGCTAGGGGTTGTTTGAAGGGTTGTTTGTGTAAGGGTTAAGGTTGAGTAGGAGGCCTCGGGGTGAGGTCGTTGGGATCATACGGCGTGGAACGGAACGCTGATCACGGCCGTCCAGGAAGGGTTTAGGTCTTCGGGGCTTGTGGTTGAGAGTTTTTAGGGGGTGCGGTGTAGGGTTCCGAGGTTTTGAGCGAGGTTGTCGAGAGTCATCGCGCAGAACGGCACGCCGATCACAGACGGCCACGTGCCGTAGTACTGCGTTGCCTTGCCAATTAAATTATTCGGAAATCGTCGCGGCCGAAAAAGGAAAAAACGCCAAAAGTGACGTCAAAACGGGCAAAAAAAATCGGGGAAAAATCCCGCGGCAAGGCACCAAAATTCTACACAATTACCCCCTTTATAAAAGTGGCGGTACTACGGTGGGCTTCAGGGTTTGGAGCTCGCGTGTGGACGCTGCGGGTGCTTGGATGCCATAGTCTGCTGGCCGCCTCTTGGTGGCGCCCTAAGACTTGCGCGCCCTGAATGTGAGGCACGCGGATAGCATCCCCTGTGCCTTCCCTGTGCGCCGTCTCTCTCTCTCTGCTGATCTCGACTTGCCCCTCCTCTCCCCCTCCTCCCCTCTTTGCCATGCAGCCGCTGCTGCTCCTGAAGTGAGCGCCGGCACGAGTGTTGACTTTACCCCCCCCCCCCTCCTCCCCTCTTTGTCATGCAGCCGCTGCTGCTCCTCAAGTGAGCGCCAGCATGAGTGGCGGCTCGGTCGGGCGGCTGACCGGGAGCCTGCAGGCGGTCAGCAGTTTTACAGTTAACAGTACGCACCCTTCGGGTGGCGTGGGACTACTAGGGAGCTGCCTCGCGTGGCGGGCTACCAAAGCCTGCTCGCGGGTGCAGGCGCAGGGTCCCCAGGCCTCGGGAGGAGTGTTGTGCGGACCTTGGGGGGTCTCTCCCCCGTCTCGTGCAGGAGCGGCGGGGGTGGTGGTGGCGAGGGTGGGGGACGGGATTTTGCTGTAAGGGGGGTAGGAATTTTCCGGGCCTTCCTGTGAGGCAAAACCTGAGCGCGGCTGCCTGCCCCAGCGGCCAGGGGAGCTCGTGGGTCCCTTGGCGGTGGCACGGCCTCTGTGGGCTGCCTGCCCTCGCGGTCGGTTAGAGCCCGTGTGTCTCTCAGCGGTGGCGGTCGCCTCTGCAGCCTGTGTGGGTTCTGTTGGCGGCCTCCGGCCATCGTTACCGAGCGGCGTATTGGCTCCAGCATGAAACAACTGCGGCAGCTTGCAGTGTGTCGCTGAAGACGACAAGCGCGGCCGGATGTGTATGGGGGGAGGCACGGCAGAGGCACGGGGCATTGTAGCACAAGGGCGGCGCACCCTGCCGCCGTGTCGAGCACGGCCCCCACGGCTGCAGTGAAGCGTCTTGTCATGGGTCTGCGGGGACACCTCGGGGGAGACGTCTGGGCCCTCTGGCTGTGGGAGGGGAAAGGCAGGCAGGTGCTTTTCCGCCGTATTATGCCCCGGCCTTCTGCTGCTAGCGAATCTCTCAACTACCTCGCTCCCCTCTCTCTCTTCAGGTCCAACCCTCGCCCCAGCTCTCCCTCGTCAGCTCCGGCTCTGTCTCTTCAGCTGTCTTGCATCTCGCTGACAAGGGACGCCAGCCAACGCAGAAGCGCAGTTACATAAGACGGCAGCGTTGCAGCTGCCGCGCCACATTGTCACAAGAGGTTCACTTCAGTATTCTTAGCTACTCGCCGTCACAAAACAAAAGCCTGTTGGTGGCAACATCTTTGAGAAGGGTCTCGTCAAAGGGGTGGAGTGGATGAGGATGACGCGCCAATGAGCCGGCCGCGTGTGTGTGCACAGATGTGGCGTGTGTGTGTGTGTGTGTGGTGACTGGCCTCATTCGGCCTCTATCACATGTGTTGCCTGCGTGTAAACGTGTGGGCGTGGAGATGACGCGCGCGCATGGGCAGCGCCTCCCCTCTCGCGTGCATGTGTGTGTGTGGGCGTGTGCGCAGCACTACGGGCTCTTCGTACAGATGGACGCCCGTGGTCGCATCACCACAACTCGTTGCTCGGCCGTTGGCAGGTCTTCACTGCCTGCCTGAGCGTGCGCGCCATCACGTGTGTCTCGTTGCCGCCGTGGCATCTGGTTGGTCGGTCGGCTGGCAAACGTGGCCACTATCCGAGTGTGATGATCACGACGCGATACGACGCGGTGCCCATCATCCCACGTGGCGGTGGTGATGGCGCGGTGGCGTGCTGTGTCTGCACGTGGACCATGCTCAGTCGGAGGCGTCTGCGTTCATGAGCGTGATGAGCTTGGCCTGCTGCTCCGCGAGCTGCTTCTGCCCGACCATCAGGTTGCGCTGGCCGTCGGACATCTCACGCTGCACGGCAGCCAGGCGCTCCAGCGCGCTCGCAAGCTGGTCGCGTTCGGCTGCGCCAGAGAACGCGCCGTCGGATGGGCCCTCGAGCGCGCCGTTCCCGCGCCCCCCCCCGCCGCCGCCGCCGACCGCGCGCACGTCGCCGTCGCCGCCGCCCGCGTCGTCGTCGTCGCCGCCCTGCTCGACGCGCACGCCGAAGCGCGACACGATGTACTTTGCCGCGAGCTCAATCTCGCGCGGCGTCGCCATGACGCGCTGACCGGACGGCAGGCAGAAGACGCGGCGCACGAGCTGCGACGCAGCGCCGGACGCCGCCGCCTTGTCATCGTCCTCGGCCGACCCGGGCGCGTCCTTGAGGCACTCCATGAGCACGGTCTTGAGGTCCTCCTCGTCCATGTCCTCGTTGAGCACGGTGAGCAGCTTGATGGCGTCGCGCGGCGCCACGACAGCCTTCGTGTCCTCGCCCGCCCACTGCTTGAGCAGCGACCCGAGCTTGTTGTCCGAGATGTAGTTGGACGAGCACGCGCCCATGACCGAGCGCCACTTGTCGCGCGCCATCATGAAGAGCTCAGTGTGCACGCCGACCGTCTCCTCGGTGCGCTCCTTGACCTCGGAGAACGCGTCGACGATGATGGCGAGCAGGAAGTTGAGCAGCACCATGAACACGAGCAGCTCGTACGTCCAGAAGAACAGCGCGCCCGCGACGCCCTGCAGGCCGTCGAGCTGCCGCAGCTTCTCGTTCACCGCGATGTTGCCGAGCAGGATCTCGAAGCACGTGTTAACGCTGTCGCCAAACGTTGCAAACTCGCTGATCACATTGCCGAAGATGAGGTGCGCCATCATCGCGTACCCGACAAACACCATGCCCGCGACGATCGCAAAGTGGATGAGGTCGGGGCCTGCGAGCATGAGGGGGGGGGGAGGGGCGCGGTAGCATGAGGACATGCCCGGGTGGCACATTGGACTGTATACCATTACTAATACAAAATTCGCAGGACTTGGGTCTCGCAATCGCGGTGCATGTTGAGGGCCTTTCAGGCTTCGGTTCCAAAGCCTGAAATAGGGGGAAGGGGTACTCACTCGACAGAGAGAGAGATGAGAGAGAGAGAGAGAAGAGATAGGGAGAGAGAGGAGAGAGGGAGTGAGAAGAGAGAGGGAGAGAGAAGAGAGATAGAGGAAAGAGGGAGAGAGAAGAGAGAGAAAGAGAGACGAAGTGTTGCGTCATGCCGCCCCCCCCCCCCCCCCCCCCCCCCCTCACCTGCGAGCCAGAGCGAGCGCGTGACGACGCCGAGGCGCGGCTGGAAGTCCATGAGCTTCAGCACGCGCGCGATGAGCAGCAGGATGGAGATCCCATTGAGCGCAAAGTACCAGTTGAGCAGGTTGACGAGGTTGGACATCGACGAGTACGCGTCCCACGCCTGCGGGCGTGTGTCAGGGTTAAGGGTGTTAGGGTGTGAACGGTTTTGGGGTCAAGGGTTCTAGGATTGATGGCTGAAGAGTTTAGGGGCAGACGGGCGTGCGCATGAGGGTGTGTGTGGGGGGGGTGAGTTTTCAAGAACGAGCTTGGCGAGTCGGTGTGTGCGGGGGGATACGGGCCAACCTGCCGACCTGAACCGACATGCGTGCGGCTCTTGGGCTCTCGGATCAGAGGCGAGCTGCGCACAGAGTGGGGCACGGGGTTCGGTCGTGCCCGCGGGATAGATCAGAGTGTTTCGAATAAGAGCAAGACGGTTCAGAGCGAGTCGGATCAGAGCAGGGCGGATCAGAGCAATCCCCCTTCCCCAGAAGCCCTTTCCCGGACCCCCCCGCACCCCACGCACCGCTGTGAGGCCCTCGCCATTGTTAGCGAGCGCGAGGTAGTTGGCGGCCGGCTGCATCGACGCGTACACGTCGTAGCGCAGGTCGATGGTGTACGAGTTGGCGTACTTGTTCACAATCACCCACCTGTGAGCGAGTGTGTGAGTGTGCGGGGATGTGTGTGTGTGTGTGTGCGTGTGTGTGTGTGTGTGTGTGGTGTGTGGGTGGGGGGGCAGGTCCAGAGTGTACGAATCTATCACCCACTTGTGAGCGAGTGTGTGTGTGTGTGTGCGGGGATGTGTGTGTGGGTGCGTGTGTGTGTGTGTGTGGTGTGTGTGTGTGTGTGGGGGGGGGGGGGCAGGTCAAGGGTGTACAAATCTATCATCCATCTGTAATGGGATGGGGGGGGGGGGCAGGAGCACGTGTGAGGACACGCACTGGCAGAGGCAGAACTAGCTGGTACTGGCAGGCAGTAGCATGCACTGGCAACACTGGCACGCAACAACTGCGCTCCTGCTGCACTGCTCCCTCCCTTGGGCCCATTTTCATTGCCCCCTGCCCCTCTCTCTCTCTCTGTCTTCTCCCCCTCTCTTTGCCCCCCCCCCCTTTCCCCCCCTTGCGCCCCACCTTTGTTGCCCCCCCCCCTTTCTCTCTCTCTCACTCCCTCTCTCTCTTTCTCCCTCTTCTATAACCCTCTTGACAGCAGGCAGTTGGAGAGGAACGCCCCCCTGTCTTTCACCTGGTCCGGCATCCCCCCCCCCTGTCTTTGCCAAAACATGATCCCACCACCACCACTACATGACGATGCACGTGGCGAGCAGCCAGGCACTCGTCTTCCCGCCCCCTCCCCCCGGCTGTGCCACCCACCACATGATGATGACCGTCGCGAGCAGGCAGTTGGAAATGAACTCGACGACGTTCCATGCGGAGCCAAACCACCTGCGACACGTGTGTGTGTGTGTGTATGCGTGTGCGTGTGTGTATGTGTGTGAGTGTCTGTGTGTGAGTGTGAGTGTGTGCATGTGTGAGTTTGAGTCTGTGTGAGAGTGAGTGTGCCTGTGCCCGTGCCTGTGTGTGTAGTAGCGCAAGTGCATTGCCGGTGCTTGCGCCTCGCGCTCATGTAACACTTGATTGTTTGGTTGGTTGCGTGCGCGCGGGTGTGAGAGTGTGCGTGGGCGCATGTGTGCGGTGAGGAAGAGGGGGAGTGGGGTGGGTGGGTGGGTGGGCAGACGCAGAGTAGCTTCGTGCAAACCCGGGAGCGCCCGTGCGGCGGCCCCGCAGTCCGAGGACACCTTGATGCAACAGCTGTTCTACAATCAGCTGCCACTGAGTCGGAGTTGTTGTCTTTGTCACTTGGTCCTTAAAGACACCAAGTCTGTTCTTCACCAAGTCACTAAGTCACTACCGTAGTACCGCTTTGCCTTGCTGATTAAATAATTCGGAAAACGTCGCGGCAAGGTCGATTTCTAAAAAATATTGCCGAAAAAGAAAAAAACGTCAGCAGTGACGTCAAAACGGAAAAAAATCCAGAAAAATCCCACGGCAAGGCACCAAATTTCTAAAAAATTACCCTCTTCATAAAAGTGGCGGCAAGGCAAAGCGGTACTACGGTAAGCTGTCACTCAGTGACTGCGTCGGAGTTGTGTTCTTCACTAAGATGCCACCAAGCTGCCACCGAGTTGGAGTAGGAGACGACAACGAGGCGGCGAATCGGTGGCAGTGGCATTATCTGGCACGTGCGTCGCTCGCCCGATGCGGAGCCCACCTGAGGAAGTTCTTGCGCTCGCGCTGCGTCTGAACAATCTTCCAGGACGTCCACAGCAGCATGCCAAACACCTGCGCGAGTGTGCGTGCGTGTGAGTGTGTGCGTGCGTGTTTGTGTGTGTGTGTCAGGGGTGGTGGTGGTGAGAAATGGGCTGGAGAATCTTCCAGAACGTCCACAGCTGCATGCCAAACACCTGCGCGCGCACAGGTAGGTGAGAGAGTGGGTGCCGGTGATGGTGTGACGTTAGCATTGCCCCCCCCCCCCCCTTCAACAAGGTAGTGGTCAGCAGGGTACAGCAAACAAACACCACAGCCTGTAACACTGCTGCTGTAGGGCTACCATGATATTGCGCACGATCTCCATCGTCAGGTGCAGCGAGTTGTTGCGCCCGTGTTGCTCGTTACGCGTTACTAGGACGCCGCACCATGATACCCCGAGCCCCCACACCTCGCACACACCATGATGTTGGGCACAATCTCCATCGTGAGGCGCACGTTGTTGTTGCTTTGTTACTTGTTACTACCCCCCCTGGCCCCCCCACCACACAAGTAACACAAGTAACACGGGGTTTCCAGCTAAGCAGGCTACTCTTCTACTAGAGACACCCGCCGATACTCCAGCACACTTAAGTACTAGAGTACCGCCGGCTCCCGGCCGATAGACTACCGCTTCCTCCGGCTAGACTACCCCAAACAGCGGTCTCTGAGAGACATGTCTGGCAAGGAGCATATAGGAGAGGACCTTCCTCAGGGTCACAGTAGTGGCCTTGTGGCCAGTCAAGCCGGCAGAGCCGACTGGCGCTGACTGGAACGGTCCCCGCCTGGCAGTGCATGGCTGTCCAGCTCTCATTTGCATGGGGCTCAGCCGGCGCCCCATGCCTCATGCATGGCCAGGTCCCACCCTCCAGGGGTGCATGGGCGACAGAGTTGTCATGGAGGCTGCCTGAAGACCTTCCAACGCCCCCACCACACACACACAACAAAACCACTCACCATGATGTTAAGCACAATCTCCATCATGAGGCGCACGTTGTCGTTGTACCCGTTGTACAGCTCAACCTTGACGGTGTCCAGGCGGTATGAAACCTGTGGGTGTTGCGGGTTGTTGCAGGTTGTTGCAGGTCTTTGGGGTTGTTGCGCATGCTGCAGGTGTTGCAGGTGTTGCGGGCGTGTCCAGGCGGTACGAAACCTGCCGGTATTGCAGGTGTTGCGGGTTGTTGCAGGTTGTTGCGGGTTTTTGCGGTTGTTGCGGGTTGTTGCGGGTTGTTGCAGCAAAGATTGGGTGCCTGGTGTGTGGCGCATGCATGCAGCAGCGGGCCAGGCCCACACTCGCTCGCACGCACCATGATGGAGCCGCCCTCGGTGAAGTCAAAGTTGACGGCCAGGTAGCCAAACACGCGGAGCGGCGCGTTGTACGTGATCATCTCAACAGAGAGCGACTGCGTGTGCTGGTCGAGGTACAGGCCCTCCTGCAGGTGCGTGTGTGTGTGTGTGTGTGTTTGTGCTTGGTGGTGGGGCATGTGCATGTGTTCGTGTGTGTGTGCGTTGTGTGTTGTCGGGGGCGTGACATAGAGAGATGGGGCGGAAGAGAGGGAGAGATCGACAGAGAGAGGGATATAGAGAAAGAGCGAGAGACAGATAGAGAGATAGAGGGAGAGAGAGGGAGGGAAGGAAAGAGAGAGAGAGAGAGCCCCCACCTGCAGGTGCACGTGCCACTGCTGCACCCCTAACCTCAAATTAATCTTCTCTCTGTTTTAAGGGATTACAAGCCCCAAAGCCCTTAAACCTTCCCGACACCCACCTGCAAGTACGTGTGCCACTGCTGCGCCGCGTCCGCCCCAAGGTTGATGTCGAAGAACACGGGGAAGCCGGGGTCCTTGCCCGCGAGCGGGTAGTAGTAGAAGGGGTAGGGCTCCGACTGGGGGTTGTAGAGCTCGGCGCAGTAGGGATCGGGGTTGACCGTCTGCGTGTGCGTGCGCATGCGCGTGTGTGTGTGCGTGTGTGAGCGTTTGTGGATGTGTGTGTGGGTAGTGCTAAAAGGTGTAGGGCTCTTGACTGGGGGTTGTAGAGCTCGGCGCAGTAGGGTGCGGGGTTGACCGTCTGCGAGTGTGTGTGCATGCGTGTGTGTGAGTGCGTGTGTGCATGTGCGTGCTAGAGCGCCAGTATGAGGGGCTGCAAGAGTGCTGCACGCACGCACGTGCGCAAACACACACACACGTGCGCGCGCACACGCACACACACACACACTCGCAGACGTCAACCCCGGTCACACACGCATGCACATGCACACACGCGCACACAGACATCGCTAGAGACAGGGGTTGTCCCAGTTAGAGCACACCACACACACACACACACCTGGTTCATGACAACGACGTTGTACGTGGCCTTCGTGGTGTTGGTCGACAGCTGGGTGCAGTTGTAGTACTGGGTGACAATCGTCCTGGTTTGTGTGTGCGCGTGTGTGTGTGTGTGCGTGTGTTGGTCGACAGCTGGGTGCAGTTGTAGTATTGGGTGACAATCGTCCTGGTGTGTGTGCGTGCATGTGTGTGTGTGTGTGTGTGTTGGTTGCCAGCTGGGTGCAGTTGTAGTACTGGGTGACAATCGTCCTGGTGTGTGTGCGTGCATGTGCGTGTGTGTGTGTGCGTGTGTGTGTTGGTCGACAGCTGGGTGCAGTTGTAGTACTGGGTGACAATCATCCTGTTGTGTGTGCGTGCATGTGTGTGTGTGTGTGTGCGTGTGTGCGTGAGTGTGTTGGTCGACAGCTGGGTGCAGTTGTAGTACTGGGTGACAATCGTCCTGGTGTGTGTGCGTGCATGTGTGTGTGTGTGTGTGTGTTGGTTGCCAGCTGGGTGCAGTTGTAGTACTGAGTGACAATCGTCCTGGTGTGTGTGTGTGTGTGTGTGTGTGCGTGTGTTTGTGTGTGTACATGTGCATACGGGGGGCCGGGGGCGCCGCACGCCTGTTCCACAGTCAAACACCGGGGGGGCACCCCACATCCTCAACCCCCCTTTTTTTTTTATCCCCAACGCCCCAGCCCCGCACCTGTTGATGTCATCAAAGTCAGGCAGGTAGAGCGACGAGCCGCGCTTGAACGTGGGGTCGAGGCCAAACGGCTTGAGCGTGCGCGGGCCCGAGCACGTCTGCTGGATGAGGTTGAACTTGGAGTCGGTGCAGTTGGTCTCATTCGTGCGCGTCTGGTAGAGCAGCATGCCCCCAATGACCCTGCGGGACGGTTGTTTTGTTAGTTGGTTTTGTAAGTTGTTAAACAGCTTGGCCTCGTTGGTGCTATGTTGGTTGCTTGGTTGTTTGGTCTCATTGGTCTCGTTCGTGCGCATCTGGCAGAGCAGCATGCAACCAATGACCCTGCGGGATGGTTGGTTTTGTTCGTTGGCTGGTTAGTTGTTTGACAGTTTGTGACCTCGTTGGTGCTATGTTGGTTATTTGGTCTTGTTGGTTCGTGCGCGTCTGGTACAGGAGCATGCCACCGATGACCCTGCGTGTGTGTTTTGTCAGTAGGGTCTGTTAGTTGTTGGGCCTCGTTGGTGCTTTGTTGGTTGGTTGGTTGTTTGACCTTGTTGGCTGGTGCGCGTCTGATAGAGGAGCATGCCCACTGATGACCCTGCATGTTTGAAAATGGGGGGACGGCAGTTGGTGAGCTGTTTGAAAGTTGGGAAGTTGTTTCCTACTTGGTACAGTTGGTCTCGTTTGTGCGCGTCTGGTAGAGGAGCATCCACCAATGACCCTGCGGGACAGCGGCGGGCGAGACAGGCGCAACAGGGGGCGCCTCGGTGGCACCAACGGGGGCGTGAGCGCAGCAGCGCGTCTCCGTGTGCTGGTGCTGTCGAGCATGACGTCAGGACGCCACGGGCATTGCAACAACGCACACTCAACCCCCAACTCCCCTCCTGAACCCTGTACCAACCAAGGCCCCCCCACCCCCCTCCCCCGCTCCGCTAGGAGCTCCCCTACGACAGCCCCATGTTGCACTCGCGCGGCGTCTTGATCATCACCGTCGCAGTTGTCGCGTGCAGCTTTCTTTCTTCCGCAAACCATAGCCCTTGCCCTACCCTATGTAGCCCTAGCCCTACCCCATGCCCCCCCCCCCTCCAGTGCACGTGTTGGACAGCCCCACGTGCGCTCGCGCGGCGCCTTGATCATCGGCCTGTTTCCTTTTTCGCGTGCGGCTTTCTTCCTTCCCCAAGCCGTAGCCGTAGCCCTACCCTATGCCCCCCCCCCCTCCAGTGCACGTGTTGGACAGCCCCACGCTGCGCTCGTGCGGCGTCTTGATCATCTACGTGTTGCCGTTGTCGAGCTTCAAGTCGCCAAGACACCACGGGCGCCGCCACACACACGCTCAGCCTTGACCCCTAACGCCTCGACTCCCTTGAAGCCCTACCGAACCACACCCATGCATCCGCACCTGTTGGACTGCCCCACGTTGCGCTCGCGCGGCGTCTTGATCAACGGCGTGCTGCCGATGTCGAGCTCAAAGTCGTTAAGACAGGCACACACGCTCAAGACCCTCAACTTCCCCCCCCACCACCCACACAAACGCCCATGCATCCGCACCTGTTGGACAGCCCCACGTTGCGCCCGCACGGCGTCTTGATATTCGGCGTGTTGCCGTTGCCGAGCGTCAAGTCGTCAAGAAACCACGGGCGTTGCCACACACACGCTCAGCCTTCACCTCCTTACCCCTCAACCCTCTTTAAGCCCTACCGAACCACGCCCATGCATTTGCACCTGTTGGACAGCCCCACGTTGCGCTCGCGCGGCGTCTTGATAATCGGCGTGTTGCCGTTGTCGAGCGTGAAGTTGTTGTGGATCACGGGCTTGGACGTGCACGGCTGCGTCGCGAGGGATGCAGCCTTGGACGTCGCGGCCGCGTCGAGGCGCGCCTTCTTCCACAGCACGAGCGCCTGCGTGCCGGGAGGGGGTGGGGTCCAGGGTTCAGGGTCGAGAGAATGTGTGGATCACGGGCTGGGACGTGCACGGCTGCGTCGCGAGGGATGCAGCCTTGGAGGTCGCGGCCGCGTCGAGGCGTGCCTTCTTCCACAGCACGAGCGCCTGTGTGTCAACGTTGTTTGGTATTTAGGGTAAATGAAGGAAGGATCCGAATCATGGGCACTCTATAGCCTATCAAGGTCGATAGTTGAACGAGCGAGCGCCGCCGCCGCTGAACCGAGGCGCGCCTTCTTCCACAGCACGAGCGCCTGTGTCGTGTCGGGTTTAGGGGTAAAGTTTGGGGTTCATAGGGTGAGGGCTGTGTCGGAAGGGTCCCAAACAGGGGCAAACGAATCCACGAGGATTGAAAGTTGAACAAGAGAGCGATGCCCCCTCAAAGGTGGCCGCTGCGCCTTCTCACACGGCCGAAGCGCCTGTGTATAAGGAGGGTTACGGGTTCAGGGTTTGTGTAGGAAGGATCCAGAGTATGAGCGCGTCGAGGCGCGCCTTTTTCCACAGCACGAGCGACTGTGTCGTGCCGGGTTTAGAGGTTTAGTTCAGGGTTCAGGGTGTGGGGTAAAGGACTGTGTTGGAAGGATCTACATGAGCACTATCGTCTATCATGGTTGATAGTTGAATGAGCGAGCAACGCAGCCTTGGAGGTCGCGGCCGTGTCGAGGCGCGCCTTGCTCCACAGCACACGCACCTGCGGAAGGATCCAGATTGTGAGCTGCTGCTGCTGCTGCTGATATGGGTTACAGTCTGTGTGGCTGCTCATAGTTAGGGGCGTACCTGTTTGCTGTTTATCACGTTGGACGGTGCAGCAGACGCCGACCTCATCGCCGTGACCTGTGTTGTGAGCGCCGATGCTCCTGGTGCTACAGCTAGGGTCTCGGGTTTAGAACGGACCTAGGGCTTTTAGTGCTAGGCTTTAGGGCTGAGGGTCGAGGGCTTGCCTGCGTGATGTTGATCACGTTGGACGGCGCCGACTTCTTGCCACGGCCAAGAGTCACTTACTACAGTCACTTTCAGAAGCCAACCCTGACCTTGGAGGTATCAGACAACAATTAATCCTATCTAACACCACCCAGGAGCCTTCCTCACCTGTGTGATGTTGATCACGTTGGACGGCGCGGCCAACGCCGGCTTGATCGCCGTGACCTGCGTCGCGAGCGCCGACGCTCCTAGTGCTACAGCTAGCTAGGGTCTAAAAGGGTCGAGCGCCCCCCCTCCTAGTGCCAGGGTCCTGAGTCCTGGATCAAGATCTGCCTGTGTGATGTTGATCACGTTGGACGGCGCAGCGGACGCCGACTTGATCGCCGTGACCCGCGTCGCGAGCGCCCACGCTCCTAGTGCTACAGCTAGGATCTAGTAGGGTCTAGTAGATCTAGGGCTTTTAGTGCCAGGGTGTAGGGCCGAAGGTCGAGGGCTTGCCTGTGTGATGTTGATCACGTTGGACGGCGCGGCCGACGCCGACTTGACCGCAGTGACCTGCGTCGCGAGCGCCGACGCTCCTAGTGCTACAGCTAGGGCCCAGGGTCTTAGGGCTGTAAGTGCTGGGTTTAGGGTTTATAGCTTAGGGTCGAGGTCTTGCCTGCGTGATGTTGATCACGTTGGACGGTGCGGCCGACGCCGACTTGATCGCCGTGACCTGCGTCGCGAGCGCCGACGCGAGCGCCGCCTGCGCCGCCGCGTTCTGCGTCGCGAGCGCAGAGATGGACGCGAGCGATGCGGTCGCCTGGGCCGCGGCCGCGAGCGAGCTGTTGGCCTTACCGATGATTGTGTCTACGAGGGTTTGGGGGGTGGAGGGGGGCAATTTTACAGTCCGTTGGATTGAGCACCTTGCCAGGATCGCGCGTATGTGTGTGTGTGTGTGTGTGTGTGCCGTGAGCGAGCTGTTGGCCTTGCTGATGAGTGTGTCTGTGCGTGTGTGTGTGTGTGTGTGTGTGTGTGCCGTGGGCGAGCTTTAGCCTTGCCGATGATTGTGTCTGTGTGGGTGATGGGTGTGCGTGCATGGGTATGGGTATAGGTGCGTGCGTGTGGGCGTGTTTGTGTGTCACCACCGACCCCCCCTTCCACCCTTAGATCGGCACTCGCAAACATCACTTACCTAGCTTGGCAAGGATCGCCTGCTGGTTCGTTGCGACGTCAGTGCGGCCCTGGGAGATCAGGTTGATCAGCGTGTCGTCCGCAGCGCGCGCACGCGCAAACTCATTCGACAGATCGACCTGTGAGTGATTTTAAGTGAGTTTGAGTGGGTCTCAGTTGAGAGCTTGGGGCCAACGGTTCAGGGTTGTAGGGAGTGGGGTCGAGTGGGTTTTGAGTGAGAGGTGGTTGATGAGCATGTTGTCAGCTGCGCACGCGCGCGCGCGCGCGTGCGCAGAACTGTTCGTTAAATCGACCTGTCAACGCGTGGGCGAGTTTAGGTTTAGGGTCCAGGGTTTGGGGGTCTTTTGAGTGGTTTTGAGTGGGAGTCTGAACCTCCACACTCACACACATACACACACAGACAGAGGGAGATCGTTCGGAGAGCTCTGAACGGCAGACCTAGATAGGCTGTTTCTGGTCATCATAGAGGGACTGCGTTTGGAGGCGCGTGACCAACCATGCGCCACACACACACACACACAAACACAAAACACACACACACACATGCACACGCTTGCCAACATAGGTGTTGGGCAGACGATTGCATCAAACACTCACAAACACACACACACGCACACACACACACAGACACACACACACACACACCTTGGTCTGCAGCGCATCAGTCGCCGCCTTCAACGTTGTCTGCTGCGCCTGAACCTTGCTGATCTCTTTGAGGATGTCTTCGTTTGACTGCTGCAGCTGGCGACGGCCGGATGGGATCGACGCCTCAGGCACGGTTGCGATGATGGCAACAAATGCGGCGTCGGTGAGGCCTGTGTGTGTGTGTGTGTGTGGAGGGGATGGCAGCCTCAGGCACGGTTAGATGATGGCGACAAACGCGGCGTCGGTGAGGCCTGGTGGCGCGGAAGGTGCGTGTGTGTGTGTTCGCGTGCGTGTGTGTGTGTGTGTGTGTGTGTGTGCGTGTGTGGGAGGTCGACGCCTTGAGCACCATGGCAATGATAGCAATGAACTGGGCATCAGTGAGGCCTGAAGGGGGGGGGGCGTGTGTGCGCGCGCGTGTGTGCCCCTGTGTCCCCCACAACAACCCAACTCACCCGTCGCTGCCTTGATCTGCAGGAACTCCGTCGTGTTGTGCGCATCATAACTGAGCGCCTCGCACGCGGCGCACTTGCAGAACGTGCGCCACACCCCACAGGCCCCCCCCCAAAACAAACGCCCCACAATCCACACCCCACAATAGCGCACGCACCAGTTGCCGCCTTGATCTGCAGAAACTGTCGTGTTGCGCGCGTGACCCATGCCCTCCATGTGTCCAGACTGGGGTGCATCTTCAAAAACCACCCCACAACCGGTGCCCATGTGTCCCCGACAACAACCCAACTCACCGGTCGCTGCCTTGATCTGCAGGAACTCTGTCGTGTTGCGCGCGTCGTAGCCGAGCGCCTCGCACGCGGCGCACTTGCAGAACGTGCCCGTCGCGCACCCGCCCCAGCACTCACACAGTGTGCGACAGTCGTTGCGCTGCGAGCACGGGAGCTCGCATGTTGAGCGGTAGGCCTCGCTTGCGGTGCTGTAGGGGACGACGACGGGGGTCTCGGCGCCTGCACGGGGAGGAGGAGGGGCGTGTTTGTGTGTGTATGTGTGTGTGTGTGGATGTGCGTGTGTGGTGGTGAGCATGGGAGCTCGCATGACAAGCGGTAGGCCACGCTGGCGATGCTGTACGGGACGACCACGGGGGTCTCGGCACCTGTGTGTGTGTGTAGGTGTGTAGGTGTGTGTGTGTGGCATAACATGGTAGGCCACGCTGGCGGTGCTGTAGGGGAGGACCACGGGGGTCTCGGCGCCTGTGTGTGTGTGTGTGTGTGTGTGGCAGTCGTTGTGCTGAGAGCACGGGAGCTCGCATGTCGAGCGGTAGGCCACGCTGGCGGTGCTGTAGGGGACGACCACGGGGGTCTCGGCGCCTGTGTGTGTGTGTGTGTGTGTGTGCGTGTGTGTGTGTGTGTGTGTGTGTGTGTGTGTGGCATGGCATGGTAGGCCACGCTGGCGGTGCTGTAGGGGAGGACCACGGGGGTCTCGGCGCCTGTGTGTGTGTGTGTGTGTGTGTGCGTGTGTGCGACAGTCGTTGCGCTGCGAGCACGGGAGCTCGCATGACGAGCGGTAGGCCACGCTCGCGGTGCTGTAGGGGACGACCAAGGGGGTCTCGGCACCTGTGTGTGTGTGTGTGTGTGTGTGCGCGTTTGCGTTTGTGTGTTTGTGCTTGTGTGTGCTTGTGTGTGTGCAGTGCTGAAAGGAACG
>VFSX01000718.1:47500-54236 GCA_016618255.1 Chlamydomonas sp. UWO 241
CTCGTTTTATTCTCATTTCAAGCGCACGCGTGCACAAACACACGCACACACATGCACGCACCTGCATGCGCCTGAGCAGGTGCGCGCGCCACAGGTCCGCGATTGATTGCAGCACTTTCGCGCACGTCGCGGCCATGTCGGCGGCGGCCATTTTTTTTCCCTCGCTGTCTCGTTTTTATTAGTAGGAGGCGGGGCAAATTAGCACGGGCAAATTAGCACACTCTGCTATTGAAGAGCTGCTCCTTGCTGCTTGGCTGTGCGCCCGGCGCCCCCCTTCTGGACTTAAGCTAGGCAAATGTGGGGGAACCCATGGCCAGGGGGGCGAGTCAGGCGGAGCGGCCCAGCCACCCCTGCTGGGATAGGAAAGATGATCAACCCCTGCCACATGCTGGCCACACCAAATTTGGAATTAATTATAAATGCATTGAGCCATCTGGCCATCCCACCCCACCCCAAAAGGATGGAAAGCAAATGGTATGGAGTAGCAAGAGTTTCACTGTCGCGATTGTCGTCTAGCGTCGCGCTGCGACGAGTACTCGCCAGCCGCGTGCTGGCCCCTCCAAGTAGCAGAGTAGCAGGCATTGGATGAGACCCCCAGCAGCCTGCGCCACCCCTCCCCGCCGCGCTAAAGTCCGACATGGGACCTGGCAACGTGCCAGGGGGGCGAGGGGGCGACGCGACGTGCTCCTGTGCACATCGTGCCCCCGGCTGCTGTATAGGCTCTGGACCACATGGCACCACTACCAACGCGTCGCAGTCGCCCCGCAGCGTCACAGCCGCATCGAGCATCATTATAACACGCGATGATGGGTTGGGAGTCCGCCGGGACCGCCTGAGGGCTTCCTGGGCGAGCGCGAGCCAAAGTGTGAATCGAAGTTCGCACATCGGACTGCCGCGGCTCCAACACGGCCCCTCAGCCTCTCCCGCTCCTAGGACGCACTATTCTATATGCATTGAAGCGATGTGCGCCGAGGGGGCGGGTGCATGGGGCCCTTGTGGAACATGCATGGTGCATGTGCATGGGCGCCATGCGTGCATGCATACGCGCCCACAGTGGCACCTGGGAGCCCCTCACTAGCCCCAACTTGCAACCCCAAGCACACCACACGTCTTGGGGACCCAAGTACTAGCTATGTGGCCCGGGGGGGGGCTCCGGCTATCCTGGAACGCGTCCCCAGGGGCAGAATCTGGGTGTGTGCTAATTTGCCCCGCTGACCTCAAGCCGGGCCGTTTTGGCTCCATATTAAAAATTCGAATTGTATGAGTTCCCGACCGTTTCTGACAAAACCAAATGTAACACCAGACAGGCCTGAGAACCAGCTTTCTGTGGATGTCTCAATCTTCATCAGCAACCAAGTATTGAGAGAGATGTGGGGGTGCAAACCTATGTGTGCTAATTTGCCCCCTGTCCTCCTATGTCAAGCGCCCACATGCGCACACACGCCCACGCGCACACCTGCATGCGCCTCAGCAGGTGTGCGCGCCACAGGTCCGCGATCGCGAGCGCCGTCACGCACGCCGCGGTCAGGTCGGCGGCAGGCCGTTGTCTTGTGTGTATTCTTATTTTAAGCGCACATGCACACACACACACACACACACACACACACACACGCACACACACACGCACACGTCAGCACTCTCACACACACACACACGCACACACACACGCCGCGGTCAGGTCGGTGTCGACCATTTTTTTGTGTGTGTGTGTTTTCCCCTCGCTGTCTCGTTTTTATTATTATCTCAAGCACCCACGCGCGCACACATGCGCACACGCCCACGCGCACACCTGCATGCGCCTCAGTAGGTGCGCACGCCACAGGTCCGCGATCGGCAGCACTTTCGTGCACGTTGCGGTCTGGTCGGCGGCGGCCGTTTTTTTGCGTGTGTTTTCCCCTCGCTGTCTCGTTTATACTATTATTATTTCAAGCGCACACGCGTGCACACACGCACACATGCGCAAAACACGCCCACGCGCACACCTGCATGCGCCTCAGCAGGTGCGCGCGCCACAGGTCCGCGATCGGCAGCACTTTTGCGCACGTCGCGGTCAGTTCGGCTGGTGTTGTCATCTGGGTCCAGTTCCACACGCCGGACCCGGTCGACGTCTCAACCCAGTCAAAGAGCGGAGGGACTGGCGTGGGGCAGTAGGTGTTCTTGTAGGTCGTGCTGTCGATGCTGGCGTAGTCAAACACGGCCTGCAAGGTGGGGGGGGGCGTGTGTGCGTGTGTGTGTGTGTGTGTGTGTGTACGTTTGCGTGTGTGGGTTGGGGGTGGGGTGGGGTCGTGTGTGTGTGTGTGCGGCAAGGTACAAAACAACAGTCACCGGTCAGCGTGGGGCAGTAGGTGGAGCGGTACGTGGCGCTGTCGATGTTGGCGTAGTCAAATACGGCCTGCAAGGTGGTGTGTGTGTGTGTGTGTGTGTGGAGAGGTCCAAGCCTCCCCACTTCAGTGCCGCATGCATATCTACTAACACTCACTGTCAGCGCAATCGGATCAACCGACTGGTTGAGCAACTTGTACGCTGTCACATTGAACGGCGCCAACACGTAACAAAAAAACGCAAAAACTGTGGGCTGACATCGAGCGAAATTGGGTCGACTGATCGAGCGCCATGAACAGCAACAAGCGGTTTGAACCCCAGGCCACACAATTCCGGGTTGTTCTTCACCACAAAAATCACATCGGTGATTTTATTTTCAGGATTTCTGTTTTCCTCTTCCACAGCCGGATTTTGCTTTGACTGCGGTGACCGTTGACCTCCCGTTGACTGTTTGTCCTCATACATAGGTAAGTTGAAAATTCTTGCAAGCTCTATCGGGCAGGCTTGTCAGACTACCAATCCACTGAATGGGTCGAGCTGTGTTAAAGGTGAAAGTATACCGTTAACTCCATTAGCCTTTACAGTTACAGTTACATCGGCTTTCCAGCAAAGACTACCTCTAGTCCTAGTACCACCGCCTAGACCCAAGCCCACTTCTGGCCCTAACAATTACTTGTGAGGGGCGGTAGCCACCAGCCGGCTGCCTGCCAACGTGTAGTCCCAGAGCAAAAAGGAGAGCTATTGTGCGACGCCTCCAAATAGGTCCTGACTGCTTCCAGGGGATAGGGGGTCAAGTGGCGCTTGCCAATCTACTTGACCGCCGTGGGTGAGGGGCCGGCGCCTGAGGGGCAGCCGGAACGTACACCACGGCTCTCCACCCGACCCTATCCTGAGCACGCTCAAACGCAGTGTCCGAAAAAGTCTTCCAATCAGAACGAGTGCCACTACTTTCGCCTAGCTGCTGAATCAGTAGCTTAAGAAAACAGTGTCGGGAGGAGGCTGGAGGCCGGCCTTGCTGCCGAGCCACATCCATTGTGCAGTCAAAAGTCGTACGAGGAAAACGAGAAGCCGGCATGCGCATCACATGGCCTAGCACTGCATTGATCGCTTTGCCACAAGGCTCTCAATTGGCTCAGTGTCGCACGCCTGCCGAATATAAGTTAATCTGTGCCGGTCGACCAGGCGCACACCCAGAATGCGACGAAGGCAGTTAGAGTGGCCAACCTCCAATCGAGTCAGTTGTGTTTTAGTAGGGGCCCATGTTTCGCAGCCGTACAGAAAGTGGGGCAGCACGAAAGTGTTGTAAACCCGCATCTTAGACTGCACTTGCATCTTCTTGCTGGCCCAAATCTTATCAAAAGACGCAAACACGCCCAGCGCGCGACCGACACGCACACCGATCTCCTTCTCCACACCACCACTCTTGGTTATCCAACTCCCTAGATACTTAAATGCAGAGACGGTCTTCACTTCACCACCAGTCAGCGCAAACGCGGGCAGATCCGCGTCAAAATCTGCTGGCGAAATCATCACTTCTGTCTTGGCGGCGTTGATTTGCATGCCAAAGCTAGAGGACACTTTGTCAAGGATTTTCAGCATAAACGCCAACTGAGCTGGGTCGTGCGAGAACAAACATAAATCGTCGGCATACATCAGCATTACTATACGCTCAACCGACGACGACAACACAGAGCCGCCGGCTCGGGTCACGACTGACACGCCAGCCCCCTCTGGCATCATGTCTAGCGCCTTTTTCACTATTGGTCAATAAAAACATTGAACAACACAGGAGCAATGACGCACCCCTGTCGCACACCAGACGACACGGGGAATTCGTGCCCGATTTTCCCAGCCAGCCGCACGCAGCCATAATTAACTTCTCGACCCCCTAGGAGCCCTAGCTAAAATGAGCAGCTAAAGCTTAATTAATTAGTCTCCGGGGTCGCTAAAGTCGCGGCGGAGATATACTCGCCGAGCAGTGAGGCAAGTGTGGACGCGTGAGTGTAAGAACAGTTTGCAGCTCTGAGACCGTGGCTGAGACAGAATGGAAGATGGATGGGATGTGGATGGATGATGGATGGGATTCGCTCGCTGTGAACGGGCGGCTCCGCATGGCTGGCTTAAGTGAGAAGAATGTGCATCACCCCTCGCTAAAAGGGGGGTTCACTCTGTAGTGTGGCTGGGTGTCACTTTGGGGTGTTTGAGGTTCAAAAATGACCCCCTCCCGGGCAGGAGCCCAACCTGCCGTTTTGCATGCGTGTTATATATATTATAGAGAGCTTAAGTACAACGCGGCGACTTGGGCTCGGACCCGCGACGGGGTCATCCACGGGGTTTCATTTCCACACTTTCGGCGCGGAAATCAGGCACGAACGCACGCCTCGGGCACCCACGCCCAGGAATTAACTGCGTGGTATCCGTGCCCAGGTCTGGGGACTGTCGGGGGACGCCGGGGCGTGGAGAGGCGGTGCTGGGAGCGGGGGAAAGAGGGTGCAATTAAACACACCCACGAATTCGAGCAAAAACAGCCTGCCGCGCCGCCACCGCGCACAGGGAGTGTGTTTATCGAGCCACAGACATGGAACATGTATCACAGCATTTGATGACAAACGCTGGAGTCCAGCAGGGGCCTGTAGGCATGGTGCAGGGTGCGCGCACATAAAGAGATCACCCAGCTGCATGGAGCATCATCTCCATGCAGCGACGCAGACGGCCCCCAATCGACTCTTTCGGCTTGTTAGAGAACAACACGGATATATAGGACATGTCTGTCGCCTCAAACCGGCAGGAGCTGCGATCTTGCGTGACCGCTGATCGACAGCTGGTGTTGCCTGAGGCAAACCACGAGGTCCTCGCACCGCTGCGCTTGGGCACAGGAGCCTTCCAATAATACCCCGCCGCAAGATTTGACGGCGCTGCGACCGCCGCGGCGTCTGTGCGCGACCCGTGAGTCACATTTTGCACACACACCCGACTCGTAGCGCTCGCTGCATACGTCACAAGGGCACGCCACCGATCATAAACTGTTCGTAGGGTCATTTGCAAGCGTTCTGCGTTGCTTTTGAAGTGACACCTAGGTTCAGAGGGGAGTGAACCCCCCCCTTCGCTACAGTTACAGTTACATCGGCCTTCCAGCAAAGACTACCTCTAGTCCTAGTACCACCGCCTAGACCCAAGTCCAGTTCTGCCCCTAACAATTACTTGTGAGGGGCGGTAGCCACCAGCCGGCTGCCTGCCAACGTGTAGTCCCAGAGCAAAAAGGAGAGCTATTGTGCGACGCCTCCAAAATAGGTCCTAACGGCTTCTAGGGGATAGGGCGTCAAGTGGCGCTTGCCAATCTAATTGACCGCCGTGGTGGAGGGGCCGGCGCCTGAGGGGCAGCCGGACCGTACACCACGCCTCTCCACCCGACCCCATCCTGAGCACGCTCAAACGCCGTGTCCGAAAAAGTCTTCCAATCAGAACGAGTGCCACTCAGTATTCGCTGCACAGCTGCTTAGCAGCGATAGGCAGCCAGTCTGAGCTTAAGAAAAACAGTGTTGGGTAGGCGCGCTGGAGCCTAGCGCCTTTGTGGTGGCTCTGGCCACAGACACATACAGTCGTGAGGCAGAACGACCTCAAAGTGTCGTACACGAGGAAGAGGAAAAGCCGGCTGCGCAATCACATGAGGCCTACCATGCAATTGATCGCTTTGCCACAAGGCTTCAATTGGCTTCAGTCGCTCGCACGCCACATGCGACTCACATAGTTTAACTGTTGCAAGGTTCGAACGCAGAAAACATCTGCGGCACACCCAGAATGCGACGACACGCAGCAGTTAGAGTGGGCAACTCGCAATCGAGTCAGATTGTGTTTTAAGTAGGGGCCCTGTTCTCGCCAGTCCGTGTTACCCGAAAGTGGGGCGCACGAAAAGTGATTCTCCAGGTCATGAACCTGCTGCACGCTGCTTTAGGACTGCCACCTGCTGTCTGCATGCGGCGCAGTCATCTTCTGCTGGACACCAATCCGCCGCCAAACACATAACCAGAGCCATCTCCCTGGTGTCTCTCTATCAACAGCTATCGCACACCACAGCCGCACGCCCCCGCCGAAGTCTTAAGCACCGCTGACTCCATAGCACACGCTGCACGCACCAGCTCACCGATCTTCCTTTTCCACACCACCACTCTGGGTTATCCAACTCCCTAGATACTTAAATGCAGAGACGGTCTTCACTTCACCACCAGTCAGCGCAAACGTGGGCAGATCCGCGTCAAAATCTGCTGGCAAAATCAACACTTCTGTCTTGGCGGCGTTGATTTGCATGCCAAAGCTAGAGGACACTTTGTCAAGGATTTTCAGCATAAGCGCCAACTGAGCTGGGTCATGCGAGAACAAACATACATCGTCGGCATACATCAGCATTACTATGCGC
>VFSX01000179.1:0-115000 GCA_016618255.1 Chlamydomonas sp. UWO 241
CACATGCACACACACACACACACACACACACGCAGTGTGCTGCTAGCCATCGAGTTCAAGCTGGTAAAGAGGCCGACAGCTGCTGCTCCACACACACACACACACACACATGCACACACACACACACACACACACACACACACGCAGTGTGCTGCTAGCCATCGAGTTCAAGGCTGGTAAAGAGGCTGACAGCTGCCGCTCCACACACACACACACACACACACACACAAGCACACACGCTCACACACACAGACACACACGCAGTGTGCTGCTAGCCGTCGAGTTCAAGGCTGGTCAAGAGGCAACCAGCTGCTGCTCCACATACACACACACACACACGCAAACACACACACACACACACACACACGCACACACACACACACACGCGCATGCACACACACACACAGTGTGCTGCTAGCTGTCGAGTTCAAGGCTGGCAAAGAGGACGCTGACGGTGCAGCGCGCATGGAGCTCCTGCTGGCGCGGCTGAGGGAAGGCGGGGCGTCCTTGCCAGGGCCTGTAGAGAGGCCTGCGAAGGTTCGTTTGTGTGTGTGTGGGGGGGCTACGTGGGGGGAAGGGCGTGTGCTCATGCATGTGTGTGTGAGTGTGTGTGCGTGTGAGCGTGCGTGCGTGCATGCGTGCCTGTGCGTGGAGAGAGAGGGAGGGTGTGGCGGCCTTGCCAGGGCCTGTGGAGAGGCCTGTGAATGTGTGTGTGTGTGTGTGCGTGTGCGTGTGTGTGTGCGTGTGTGTGTGCGTGTGTGTGTGCATGACGCTCCTTCTGGCGTGACTGAGGGAGGGCGGCGCGGCCTTGCCGGGGCCTGTGGAGACCTGTGAAGGTGCGTGTGTGCATGTGTGTGTGTGTGTGTGTGTGCGTGTGTTCGTGTGTGTGGAGAGAGAGGGAGGGCGGGGCGGGCGGGTCTGGGGCGGAGAGGCTTGTGAAAGTGTGTTTGGCCGATGCTACATTCCGTGGACGCCTAAGATGGCGCATTTGACCCAGCTGATGGCAACCATGTCCCCTCAGTGCGCACACTCACTCACTCACACACGCACACACACACAAACACACACACACACACACACACACGCGCGCACGCGCACGCAGGTCCAACACGCCAACATGGGCGTCCAACGGACCGTAAAATCGACCACACACACACACACACACACACACACACGCACGCACATGCACACACACGCACACGAAGAAGCTGACGGCGACCATGTCCCTTCTGCGCGCACACTCACACACACACACACACACACATACGCCACGGAGCGGGCGGCAGTGCTAAATAATTCATTTACTGAGGCGGAGGTGTGTGCGGCACTGATGGGCATGGACGCGGGCAAAGCCCCAGGCGTAAACGGCATGCCGATAGAGTTCTATCAGAGGGCATGGGCCAGGGCGGCGGAGGGGGGCGATGCAACGGATGCTGTGGATGTGGAGCACCTGCTCGCTGGCCCCATCACACACCTGCTCAATCGGGTCTTCCGTGAGGGGTACCCGACTGCATGGCACTTGGGGGCAACCACGCCGGTGCCAAAGCCGAAAGGCAGCCTAGACGTGCGGGACGATTACCGAGGGATCACGGTGGGGAATGCCCTCGCCAAGCTATACAGCTTGTTGCTTATGAACAGGCTGGACGCCTTAGCAGAACGGGAGGGGTACAGGGCGCGGGGCCAGGCAGGCTTCCGGAAGAAGAGGGGGACCCCAGATAATGCCTTCATCCTGCAACACCTTATTGAGAAGAGCGGCCTCCAGCGCAAACCGCTGTACGATGCCTTTATTGACTTCAGGAAGGCTTACGATTGCGTGCACCGCCCATTGCTTTTGGAGTGCCTAAGGAGCCTGGGGGTACATGGGGAGTTCATGGCGGCGCTGATTGCCATGTACGATGGGTCCGCAATGTGTGTGCGCATCGATGGTAAAGTGGGACCCGCGTTTCCTTCACACAAGGGGGTCATGCAAGGCGACCCACTGTCATGCAAGGCGACCCACTGTCACCGCTGCTGTTGGGCTTTTTATTGACGCATTGGAGGGAGTACTAGACGCAGAGCTCCCGGGTGATGGGGTGGAGATGGCGGGGCGGTTACTACGGCTGCTGCTGTACACTGATGACTTGACGCTGCTGGCAGAGACGCCCGAAGCGCTTCAACGCATGCTAGATACTCTGCACGCCTTTTGCGGCACGCGCGCACTAACAGTAAACGTTAAGAAGTCAGAAGGGGTGGTGTTCAATGACCAGTTCTGCCCAGTCGGGGCGGCAGGGGGAGGGTAACGCTGAAGTTTGCAGGAGCAGATCTACCCATGACACACGAGTTCCCATATCTGGGCATGCTCTTTCACCACCGGCGGGCAGTGGGGGGGGACGTGGGCACCCGACGCTCTAGGGGCCAGCGCACCAGATACGCGCTCACTCGCAGATGCTATACAATACGCCTTAACAATATTGGCATTAAGGCCCACCTGTTCGACACGCAAGTACGACCTGTGCTAAAATACGGGTGTGAGGTGTGGGGCCCTGCGATGATGGCCGATGCTGGGGGGGGCGTGTTTGCCGGGGCGGGCGGACGGTGGGAGAGAAGCAGGAGTGGGAGGGGCGCTAAGGCCGCACGCGACGGATGGCGCACCCTGGAGGAAGTGCTTCTGCAATTTACCCGTGCGTCCCTAGGAGTCCGCAGCAACGGGCAGCAACTGGGGATTTTGGCGCGGGAGGCGGGGTGGCGGCCGCTGGCGGCAGATTGGCTGCGCCAGGCGACGCGCTTTTGGGATGATGATGGATGTTACAGTCAGGGACACCTCTAAAGGCGTATAAGACCGTGCTCGGCGCGTATGGCCCGAGCACCTTACTGAGATGGCTGGCTGTTGGTGGTAGGGAACCCCAACTCTGTAAAGAGCGTGGGCGCACCCCTAGGTCCCCTACCGCAGCGGCAGCAAACGCTGTTTGAAGTCGGTGAGCGCATGTTGGGAAACGGAAACGCAAGGCAGGTTCGTCGCCAATCGCCAAAAGAGACATCCCCCCGTGGGGAGAAAGGCCAAGACGTGGCCGAAAAGGAAATCCAGCCGGGCCGCAACCTCTAACGTGTTAAGGGGTTTTCTAACTGGGATTTCAACCAGCATTCACAGGATTCTCAACCTGTTACCCTTAACCCGGCTCTGAGCAGAAGCTGACCCCTTGTAGTTGCACCGAGCACGACATTGGACGTGTCGCAGGCCCCCCCCTGCTGAAGGGGGGAGGCACAGAAGGACTCGGTGAGGGGCACATCCCTAAGCCTAACTACCTAGAAAGGGGCTGGAAAAGGCGGTCAGTAGTGACCAACAGTGTGGGATTTGGTGATAGGTTAGAAAGTAAGCTTGCCCCCCGGTTATAGCGGATAAATATGTTCCTTCTGCATACTCCGTTTTGAGGTCGTCATCTTTGAGGCAGCTTTCACGTGTGAGACCCAGCGTGGGCATTTCTCAGGTGCGCCAGCTGCGGTGCACTGCAAACGGCACAGTCCACCGCAGCTCCTCGGGAACCCACGCTTGGGTCCCCGCCACTATCGTGGCTGCCTCATTGACTCCTAATTCAAAACATCGTTCGCTTCAGGTCAATTATTCCTCCCGATCCTCTACCATCTCCAGGCTTGTGTTACGTATATCAAGGCACGAGACCAGAAAGTTGGCCATGTCACGCCAAAAACAAGGGTAAAGTAGCCCCGGGCTGGGGTTCATAAACGCCCGCATCTTCGCATCCAAGCCTTTATCGTCCCCAGGGACGCTCAGGAAAAGGTGTGGAACTGTACGCGTGTCTCCGTATACGCTGGACACTCAAAAATCACGTGTGCCTCATCCTCCCGCATGCCACAAAGGCGACAGAGCCTCTGGCTGCGTGGCTCTGCCTGCGCTGTGTGGCGCCCCTTCTCTATCTGCAGTTCATGCAGCCCCATTCGAAAGCGTGCGAGTGTCGTGATCTGGGCGGCGCTGTTCAGCCCCGTCCAGAGCATTGGTGCGCCGCCACCGTCGTTTGCCATCCACCGCAAGTAAGTAAGCATCTTGAAGCGGTGTGACCATGAGTCAGGCACTGAGCGGACGACGCTGAGCTGGTTGGCGTCCTCTGGCAGCTCTGGTGTGCTGGTCTCTGATGCCAGCCAACCTGCCGCTGCTGTCTCTAGCAGGCGGGCGATGCCCCCCGCCTCCTGGCCCCACACCAGCGTGTGCCCCACTGTGCTGAGGCACTCGCTCAGCTGTGCCACCCAGCTCTCTCGCACGCCACCCGCCGCTAGCTCCCAGCTCTCCCGCATTTCCGCCTTCAGCAGATCGCCATCCGGCCGCCGTAGCGCTTTCGCCCAGAAGCGCGCCGCCTGCCGCAGCCAGTCGGTCGACAGCGGTCGCCAGCCCACCTCCGTCGCCAGCAGCGATAGCTGTTGCCCACACCTGCGAATTCGGAGGGCCTCGCGCACAGATTGCAAGTGCAGGGCTTCCATGGCGTGCCACTTGCGGCGCGCCGCCTTGGAGGGGCCCCCGTCCCCTCCAGCCAACCCCCACTTGTCGGCTGCTCCCGAGAAGATCCCCTGTACCCCCATGCCCGCCCCCGCCATCAACCCTGGGCCCCAGATCTCGCACCCGTAGCTAATTACAGGTCGCACCAGTGCGTTGAACAGGTGCGCCTTTACTCCCACGTTGTGGAGGCCCATGGCATCGTATCTGCGCGCTAGGGCGAAGCGTGCACGCTGGCCCGCCCCCTGCCTCTGCTCCAGCCCCGCGCCTATTGCCCGACGGCTCCCAAAAAGCATGCCCAGATATTTAAACTCGTGATTCATGGGCAGGTCCATACCAGCGTACTTCAGGGTCACCCTTCCCCTGGCGCTCGTGACCGGGCAGTACTGGTCGTTAAACACCACCCCCTCAGATTTGCGGACATTGACAGTGAGAGCGTGCGTCCTGCAAAAAACGTGAAGTGCGTCTAGCAAGCGCTGGAGCGCCTCCGGCGTCTCTGCCATGAGCACGAGGTCATCTGCATACAAGAGTAACCGTAGGAGCCGCCTGTTTGCTCCTGTCCCTAGGGGGACCCCGACCTCTGGCATCTGTGCGTCAAGCTCCCCTTCTAGTGAGTTGATAAACAGCCCAAACAAAAGCGGCGACATTGGGTCGCCCTGCATGACCCCCTGGCGTGTGGTTAAGCCTGGTCCCACCGTGCCGTCTATGCGCACGCACATGCCAGCCCCATCGTACAGTGATGTCAGGGCTGCTAAAAACGCCCCCCCCACCCCCAGGCTCTTAAGGCACTCCCACATGAGCTGCCGATGCACGCAGTCGTATGCCTTTCTAAAGTCGATGAAGGCAGTATACAGCGGTTTTCGCTCATGGCTGCGCCTCTCAATCATGTGCTGTAGGATGAAGGCATTGTCAGGGGTCCCCCGCCCCTTCCGGAACCCTGCCTGCCCGGCGGCTCTATGGCCGCCCTTCTCAGCAAGGTCGTCTAGTCTGCGGAGTAGCACCAGACTATAGAGCTTAGCAAGCGCCCCACCCACCGTGATGCCCCTATAGTTGTCCCGCTCGTCCAGATTGCCTTTCTTCGGCACCGGCGTGACTGCCCCCATGTGCCATGCTTTGGGATACCCCTCGCGGAAGACCCGATTGAGTAGATGTGTGATCGGTTCAAGCAGCGCGTGTTGCGGCTCGCTCCCCTCCACATCTCCCCCACCCCCTGTGTCCCCCTCCCCAGTCCATGCCCTTTGATAAAATTCTACCGGTACGCCGTCCACGCCCGGCGCTTTGCCCGCCGCCATGCCCAGGAGGGCTGTGCTCACCTCGTCCTCGGTGATCCAAGCGTTGAGTACTCGTGCCCGCTGCTTATTTCCTTCGGAGGCATCCGAAAACGGGTTCCCTCCCTCCTGCAGCTCCCCATGGGCATGCTCGCCCCCAACCAGGCCCTCAAAGTAGGTCGTCCACCCCTCTACATCCCTCAGCCCCCCTCCCTGGCTCCCTGGTTTAACCTTGCGCCAGAATTTCCTGGGGGCGCCATGCATGTGTTTGAGCATAGCGTCGTACTCCTGGGCCTCCCATGCCCGGCGCACGCGTCGCGTGGTCTGCCTATACGCCCTGAACGCTGCTGAGGTCAGCGTCGACTGCGCCCCGTGCGCCCTCTCGGCCTCTCGATACGCCTGCCGTGCCTCCTTGCACTCCTGGGCATACCATGTGTTGTGTGGTCGCACTGATGCGCCCCCCCCCCTGGTTTTACCAGCACCGCCCCAGCCGCCCCTGACGCGTGCAGCGCCCGCGCTGCCCGCTCAACCGCCCCTTCTAGGAGCGCCTGCTCCTCATCTACCGTGGGGGCCTCCCGCGCCCCCCTGATCTCTGCCGCCACCCCCTGCAGCTCCCGTGCGTAGGCACGCTCCCCCCCCTCAGGCCACCTAAATCTAGTTGGCGTGGTGCATGGCATGGTAGGGTGTGGCGTGGCGACCGCCTCACCGGCCGCCTCGCCCATGGTCAGCACAACTGGGCAGTGGTCAAAGGACCCCTTCCAGCCTGGCAGGGTGGGGATCGTATGCACCCTGAGCGTGGCCCCCTCCCGCGGGGCCCCCGTCTCGCTAAACATGAGTGCCGGCGATGCAACGTGGTAGTCAACAACGCTGTGCGCATTC
Organism: Chlamydomonas sp. UWO 241; assembly: GCA_016618255.1. Lineage (NCBI taxonomy): Eukaryota > Viridiplantae > Chlorophyta > Chlorophyceae > Chlamydomonadales > Chlamydomonadaceae > Chlamydomonas > Chlamydomonas priscui. The sequence goes on from VFSX01000179.1 coordinate 6,628, forward strand.
CTGCCTGTTGCATGGAATGTGTGTGCTCCCCCCTCATCCTCTGGCAAGCGCCCGTTTAGAATCACCATCCCGGTGTCTCGGCACAGTCTAATCATGTCCCTCCCGTGCGCGTTCTGCGGCCCGTGGTCGGCAGACGTCCGCTGTCCTACCCGCCCAGCCCGTGTGATGTCCCAAGCGGTCAGCGCGAGGGCGGGGTCACCCCCCTCGGCGTCGTGCCCCCCCCTGTCGTCCGCTTGGCCGGTGCGGGCGTTGAGGTCCCCCAAAACTAGCACCTCCCCCAGCTCCCTGTACTTGGCTATCCCTTGGGCGAGAGCCAGCATGTGGGCTTCCGCCGACAGGCTCCCGCCCTCCCGCTTCAGGTACGTGGAGGTGGGGGGGGGGAGGTAGACAGCGCACGCGTACACGTCCCTCCCCCCCTTGAGCCTAATCCTGAACCAAAGCATCCCCAGCGCTGGGGTGTCTTCCACCACCTTGACGTGGCTCGCGATCGTGGAGCGCACATGAAGCGCCACCCCCCCGTGTTTAGCGGTGTATGGGCGTCGGCTGCATGCTAGGCACTTGAACCCCCTAATAGCCCCGGGGGCCTCGCCGGTATGCCCAGTTTCAGTGAATGCGATGATGTCCGTTGTGGCCCAGAGCCAGTTACTGACGTCGGCGCTCTGGTCTATGTGATAGTGTTGCCCTTAAACGTTCCACGTCATTACGCGTAACCCGATGCCGGGGCGTGGCCCGGCCGGCTGGGCCCGGCCCCGCCGTGCCCGGCCATCCCGGTGTGCTCCGCGTCGTGCATGGGGCCCATTGCCGCCACCGGGGGCGCCCCCAGCGCCCCCAGTGGCCCTGCCCCCCCCCTCGCCGACCCCATGCCCTGCTGCTGTTCCATTCCAGCATGCTGCTGCCCTACGCCAATGGGGTCCCATGCCGGCGGCCCAGTCATCACCTGATGCGGCGGCCCCGCCGCCAGTGGTGTCCCCCCCCCGCCCGTCCCCGCATGCTGGCCCCCCCCAGCCTGCTGGTGCTGCCACATGCCCATGTGTTGCGGCCCCCATGTTTGTGCCCCCGCCTGCTGATGTTGCTACTGCAGCTGCTGCTGCATCCCCATTGCCATCTGGTGCTGCGTCTGCTGCTGCGCCTGCCACATGCCCTCATGTTCCAGTGCCTGTGCCTGTGCCTGTGCCTGTGCCTGTGCCTGTGCCTGTGCCTGTGCCTGTGCCTGTGCCTGTGCTGTGCCTGTGCCTGTGCCTGTGCCTGTGCCTGTGCCTGTGCCTGTGCCGCCTGTGCCGCCTGTGCCTGTGCTTGCGCGCCATTGCCCATGTGCTGCTGCCTTGCGTTTGTGTGCTGCGGCACGCGCAATGCCTGCAGCCCTGCAGCCTGTTGCTGCTGCCCCATGCCCATCTGTTGCCCCGTGCCCGTTAGCTGTTGCAGCTGCTGCTGCAGATGGTGTATCTGAAGCTGCAGTGCTGCCGTCCCTGCCCCCTCTTGCATTGCCCCTGGCTGCCACATGCCCGGACCCATGCCCCAGGGATGCCCCCCACCTGCGGTCTGTGCCGTTGGTGTTGGTGCCTGCCCCCCTGGAACCCTGCTCCTAGCGGCGGCTGCCACATGCCCGACCCCGGCGGCTGCCACATGCCCGCCCCCGTGCCCCCAATCTGCCCCCCCGATGCCTGCTGCGCCCCGGGTGGTGGTGGTGTTAGTGCATGCCCCCCCTGGTACCCCGTTCTTGCCTGCTGCGCCACCCTCGGAAGCTGCAACCTGCCCGGATCCGTGACCACCGCCTGGCCCCCCTCTGCCTGCTGCGCCCCTGTTGGTGGCAGTGTCAGTGCCTGTCCCCCGTGGTGCCCCGGCCCGGCCGGCCGCCGCAGCGCCGCTCCCGGCAGCTGCCCCATGTCCGGCCCCGTGTCCACTGGCTGTCCCCCCCGGCATGCTGCGCCCCTGGTGGTGGTGGTGGTGGGTATTCTCCCCCGCCCTGCTGCGCCGGCTCCCGCGGCGGCAGCACCCCGCCCGCGAGCACCTGCTTGTCATCAACCCACAGGCAACCCCTGGCAGAGCGCACCTTCCTCCCCTCCTGCATCGCCTGCGCGAACAGCGCCTTCAGCGGCAGCCACGCCTGCTGCTGCGCAGGAGTCCGCTCCACGCTGATGCTGACCCCCGCCGCGGACACCGCCGCGAGGCGGCTGTGCATCCAGCGCGCCAGCAGGGGGCTCGCCACCACAAACGCCGCCTTGGTGCCCTCCTGGCTGCTGGTCTCCCCTCCCTTCGGCCGCAGCACCCACGCGTCCTCAAACACCAGCGGCCCCGCGGCAGGTGGTGGCTTCCCCAGCAGCTCCGGCCGGATGAGCCACGTGTGCAGCTTGTCCGCGAGCTCGAGTGGTCTGTCGGTCACCCGTTGAGCGATGATGACCTTGAACATGCGGTTGCAGCGAGTCTCTCGCCGCTCTGCGATGATGGCGGCTCGCACGTTCCCAGTTGGGCCCATGCCGGCCGCCTGCCTGATCTCGTCCCGCAGAGCAGCCGTGTCCCTCTGCTGGGCTGCTGCGTGTGCACCGAGCTCGTCCTTGCTTGCCCTGCTGGCCAGGTCGCGGCTGTACTGCACCTGCCGCGCCTTGGTGTCCTCTCGCACGAGGGCCTCGTGGCCCGCCGTGCGCTCCTCCATGGCCGTGAGTCCTAGCCCCAGCCTGATCACCTCTTCATTCATGCGCCCGTACCCGCTGCCGAGCCCGCCAAGCGCCGTCTCGAGCCCAGACAGGCGTGTCTCCGTGGCTGCATGGTTGCGCCTGGCGTCCGCCCGCATGGCATCCGCTTGGCGCATGGCCACCTCGTGCATGGCCGCATGCTGCCGTGCAAGGGCTCTCATGCCCTCCCCGCCTTGCATGCCCTCGTCATAGCCGCTGGGTGGCGCGAGCGGCTCGTCCTGATACAGGACCAGAGCGAGTGAGGGGGTGATGCCGGCAGCCCCTGTCGCTGCCCCCTCTCCATCCGCGTCCCCTCCTCGCCGATGCCTGACGCCGCCGCCGGCCCCGCTGGCGCGATCCCGGCACTGGACGTGCCGGGGGCTGCGCGCTGGGGGGTCGCGGCGCTCCCCGTGGGGTGGGGGAGCGCCGTGATGGCGGCCCTCGTCGCTGTGTCCTCCGCCCTCGCTGCCTCTCCGCTGCCCGTTCGCTGCCCACCCGCTGTCCGCTCGTCGCCCGCTGTGCTGGTGGACCCGAGGGCTGTGATCATCGCGGTGTTCGATCTTAAAGTCCTGCCGCCCCGCGCCCCCGGCGGCGAGTGCGTCCTTCCCGTGATTAAGGAGACGTCGCCTATGTTTGCCATGCTCTGTGACTCCACCGTATGCTACTGTAGGAGTAGGAGGGATAAGGCGCGGGGGCGGCCTGACGGTGACCTGCTTAAAGATGCAATGCGGGAGAGCTGGGGGCTGGCCGAAGCGGGGGGGACGTGCTGGGCGGCACGCTTGCAGGTGTGCCTCGGAACTGTGGGGGGCACACCCTGGCGTGGGACCAGGAGGGACCGGTACGCATCACCAACCTGCTGGACGTGGCGACCGCGGCGTGGCTGGCCGCCGCGACAAGCACACCGGCGCTGCCGAGCGGCACTACCGTGCGTGATGTACCTGAGGAGTGGTCGCGCGGCTTTAAGATGCTGACCTACATGCGGTGGATGGCGGGTAGCGACAGCGAGCCACCGGCCCTGTTGAGCTCAGGGCTGAACAGTGCTGCCCGGATCACGGCTCTAGCTAGGTTCAGGATGGGGCTCCATGAGCTGCAGATAGAGCAGGGGCGCTACGCCGTGGCGGGACAGAGGCAGCGACGCAGCCAGCGGGCGTGCTGCCTATGCGGTGGGCTAGAGGATGAGGCACACATGGTATTTGAGTGCCCTGCCTATGAAGAGGCACGGGTGCAGGCCCACAGCCTGTTTCGGTCCATCCCTCGCCCCGAGGAGGCCGATTTAGATGAGCGGATGCGGGAGTTTATGAATCCTCGGCCAGGCCAGGAGAACCCCAGGTTTTGGCACGAGCTGGCTGACTTCCTTGTCGCCTGTTTTGAGACACGCACCGCGTGCACAGCAATCATGATGGCAGATGGCATGCTAGGGGTCTAATTTTGACAGCTGCCGGCCTCTTTCCTAGGGTCTAATGCGCCATCAAAGGCGTCCGACGGTCTGTAAAATCGACCACCACATACATACATACATACATACATACATACACACAACACACACGCACGCACACACGCACACACACAACACACACACACATGCACACACACACACAACACACACCCACACATGCACTCACACTCACACACACACGCACACGCATGGCAAACTGACGGCGACCGTGTCCCCTCTGCGCGCGCACACACACACACACACACACAACACACACAACACATACAACACACACACACACACTCATTCACACGCACACGCAGGGCAAACTGACAGCGACCGTGTCCCCTCTGCGCGCGCGCACACACATAACACAACACACACAACACAACACAACACACACACACACAACACACACACACACACACGCACACACGCACACACACGCACACACACACGCGACCGTGTCCCCTCTGCGCACACACACTCACACACACACACACGACACATTCACACACACACACACGCACGCACACGCAGGGCAAACTGACGGCGACCGTGTCCCCTCTGCGCGCGTGCACACACAACACACACACACACACACACACACACACGCAGGGCAAACTGACGGCGACCGTGTCCCCTCTACGCGATGGTGGCGACCTCAGTGGGTACGTCGATGCGGCGGCATCGCTGCTGCAACGCCTGTGACCGGCTGTGACCGGCCGTGTGACCGGCTGTGTCACTGGCCGTGTCACCGGCTGTGTCACCGCCTGTGACCGGCCGCTCCTGGCGTGATGCGGCGGCCTCGCTGATGCAACGCCTGTGACCGGCCGTGACCGGCCGTTACTGGCTGTGTGACCGGCCGTGTGACCGCTCCTGGCGTGATGCGGCGGCCTCGCTGATGCAACGCCTGTGACCGGCCGTGACCGGCCGTTACTGGCTGTGTGACCGGCCGTGTGACCGCCTGTGACCGCCTGTAATCGGCCGGCCAGGTGTGATGCAGCGGCCGCGCTGCTGCAACACCTGTGACCGGCTGTGACCGGCCGTGACCGCCTGTGTGACCAGGTGTGACCGGCTGTGTGACCGCCTATGTGACCGGCCGGCCCAGGTGTGATGCGGCGGCCTCGCTGATGCAACGCCTGTGACCGGCCGTGACCGGCCGTGTGACCGGCCGTGACCGGGTGTGACCTGGGTGTGGCCGGCTGCGTGACTGGTGCAGCTTGGTGCGCAGCAGCGGCTGTGCGAGCCTGCGACCGCCTGTGACCAGGTGTGAGGGCCGGCTTTGGGGGCCTGTGACGGGGTGCGACTGGCACACTGTCGCGCAGCAGCGGGGCTGTTTCCGAATGCCAGCCCACTTCATCGAACAGCAGTGGGGCTGTTGCCGGCCGTCAGTCAACGCTGTTGCGTGTGCGCAATGCGATTGGACGACCTCTCCACGGCCTCTCCACGGCCTCTCGACCGCCTCTCCACGGCCTCTCCATGGCCTCTCCTCGGCCTCTCCGCGGCCTCTCCACGGTGGCAGGTTTCACAGGTTCTACACGCCCGCGTCTGGAGGCGCCCAGGGCGTGAGTTTAGGCCTAGACCAGAAGCCTGGGAGGGCTCTATTAGAAGAGGCCGCGCAAGCGCCAACCTACAGTGCACGCGCCAGCTGGCTGTCCCTGCAGGGACACTTGTCGTGCGAGGTGTATCAAGGGTTCCACCTGGGGGCGCTAGCTCTCTCGCGAGAAGCCCGCCTCGCGGAGCAACGCCCTCAATCCCACACCCTGAGGTTGCTTACAGTGAACTCTTAATTCCTCAGGGCTCTCCCCTGTGATGGAGCGCAGAAGGACTTTGGGCTGCAGAGAAGGACTGGTAGGCTGGCGTGCTGCGTGGCCTCGCGGGCTCTACTAGTAGAGCTCCCCTAGACGTGCACTCTAGGCCTGAACTCACGCCCCGGTGTCCTCTGGACGCGTACACATAAAAACTGTAAAAAAAAAACGCAGAGAAGGAGCTCGGCTGTGTTGAGAGCAGGAGCCATGCTGCATGACCCACTCATCCCGCTGGGACCCCCTCGACCTGTTGGGCGCGTCTGCATGCCGCGCACGCCGCGATCGATCGACAACAACTATACTTCTGTCCAGCAGAAGGAGCTGCTCGCATGCGAGGACAAGCACAAGGATACGGTGGGCTTCTCCACTACACGCGCAACGCCAGCCTGCATCCCCAGAGGACTAGGGGGGTGGGAGGAATAACTCAGTGGAAGTCGGTCGGGTGCCCGAGGCGGCGCTCCTCGTCGTTCCCAGGCGGGCATCAGGGTTGCTGCCCCCAGCCACCAGAGGAGCTGCGAAGTGGTCAATGCGGGAAACAAAACGGTTTGGCAGTTTACATTGGTGCAGCCATTACAGGTGCCCCAGCACAGAAAGACATTTAAGACAAAGATTAAGAAGAGACTCATTTCAGAGAAGGTTGGTGGGAGAGCCCGACCCCCGGCACAGGCACTGTCACGCTTAACGACTCGGGCTCCAACCCCCGCACACGCTCTTGGGATCTCCCACTCCCCACCACCCCGCCGCAACCCCGGTCTATTTCAGCTCTCCTGGCCTGGCCATTTACTCTGCGCTCGCTGAGCACATGCCGAGTACAAACAATGCATGGCTGTGGCATTTGTCGACTATTCTAAAGCTTACGATTGCATAAACCGTGCGGCACTGTGGAGAGTCCTTAGATTATATAGTGTTCATCCGCACATTATTGATCTGTTGGAGGATCTTCACACCAACACCTTTTCACCTGCACTTGGTGGGAGAGGGCGTGGAGGGGTGCGTTGCGCCTGGTGTGAGCGGTCAAAGTTGCTCGAGCCGGGGAAAAAGTAATGACTCAAGTCCTTCGCAGGGACCACTGCTCCTGGCAAGTACGGATACGTAAATTGGTGTCGAACCAGCTAGTGGCCCAACATCTCGAGACCCCGCCCTTTTGAGCCCTTCCACTGGTATGTATATGGGTGGGGCGGGCCCCGAGAGCCCGGGCTCTCTGAGTTCCAGTTCCAAGTTCCAGTTTTTGCGCGGCACCACTCCCCACCACCCCCCACTTAAACAGTTGTGTGAGCTGGATAGAAAAATATACGTGCCATGCCGTTCTGCGCCCCGAGCCAGAGGTGGGGTGTCCGGCCACTGTTGAACACAGCTAGCTGCAGCGTGCAAACGCCGCAACCACCAGCACAACTGGCAGGGAGAGCAGCAAAGCATACACCATAATCCACATCCCCAGGATTCCCATACTTCATCCCATATAATCCCCCGTAGTTGGTCGTTGAAAACGCATAAGGCAGGGCTTTGCGCGCCTCTTTCATGATCAGACAAATGCGTGCGGTCCGAAAAAGTTGGCCGGGAAGGCCATGCGGACGGACGGACATGGGCGCGGTACGGTACGGATCGAGTGTTTATTCGACAGCAGAGTCTGGCACCGCTGTTGGCGGCGCGCTGCATCGACACATCGATGGTACGTGCGCCTGGTCCTCCTCCCGAGCCCACGAGGCCAAACAGGGACAAGCGCGTCGGTTGGGTCAAAACAGACCCATACAGAATCAATCAGACCCCCCCCCCGGAGGGGGGGAGGGGGGGCAAACGTTGGTTCTCTTGAGATGAGGTTGATAAAGCAGCAGTGAGGCCTGCGAGGTGATAGGCGTCCTAGCCTCACAGGCCTCACTGCTCTGCTTTATCAGCCTCATCTCAACAGATCATGCCTACCCTTTGTTCAGACAAACTACACCTTACTAGCTGATATGTGTGCTCTTCGACAATGCTCAACTCTAGTGGACATCCGTTGCGCTATGGATGCCCACCAGAGCTCAGCCTGGAGGGATTAGTGTGGTGCATTGCCTCATCCCAAAAAGGGGTACTTGCCTCAACCTGCGATCCAAGCCAGTGTCATTTCGACCCCATTTTGGAACGTCGTAACTGCGCGCCCCTGCCGTTTTGTCACAATGAGTTGGCGATTGCCTCCCAGAGTGCCGAATCGTCGGTGACCGACCCGCAGTGATGAGAGTGGGGCGTTGAGAGTGCGTCGTGGGCCGCTAAGTCGTACGGGTTTGGGCCTCACCGCGCATCACGGCATCACACCTCGCATTACGGCACCAACGGTCATCATGGCATCACAAACTGCCCGGCCCCCAGCTGGTGCGCCGAGCTCACGGGCACGAGCTTGCCCTGCCGCGGGCTGCCAGTGATCATCAGGGACGGGAGGCCGTTGTTGCCCTGCGTGTGCGCCTGCACGGCCTGCACCGCCTGCAGCCACTCGTGCTGTTGCACGCCCAGCAGCCCGTCGCCGTCCCCGCCCACGAGCGGGCCCGCGGGCACCTGGCTGTGGGGGGAGACCCGCAGCTTGTACCCAGGCTGCGCCCGCGTCTGCATCAGGAGCTGCTGCACCTGCTGGTCCTGCTGCTGCCCAAACTGCTGCATCGACATCTGCGGCTCGCCCTGGATGAGCAGCCGCAGGCCGTCGGCGCCGCCGCCCTGCAACATCTGCTGCTGCTGCTGCACCTGCATGTGCACCTGCGCCTTGTAGGCGCCGCCGCTGCCCTCGGCCATGATGCTCGACAGCAACACCTCGTTGTCGTGCAGCTGCGCCAGCAGGTCGGTCTGCTGGCGCAGCACCTCGGCCACCGCCACGTTGCCTTGCAGCTGCGCGCCGCGCAGGTGCGCCGCCGTCTGCTGGCGCATCGCTTGCACGAGCAACAGCTGGCTCGACCCCCCGCCGCCGCCCATCGACTCGCTGCCGGCTGACGCGGTGCCGCCCATCACGCCGAGCCCATTCGAGTCCATGTGGGCGCCGCCACCGAGCCCGTGCGGCATCCCGCTGTGGTGGTAGTGGTTTGGGTGCACGTACATGAGGTCGGTCGCGTGGCCACGCAGGCCGTGCCCCATGCCGTCCATGCCCCCGCCGCCCATCGCGTGTGCGCGCATGTGGCGCGAGTGGTACGGCGCCGCCGCAGCAGCCGTGAGACCATAGTCGTCGAGCTGCTCGTCGCCGTACGAACCGCGGTGGCCGCGCACCGCCGCCAGCGCGACGCGCTGCTTCTCCTTGGCACCCTGCGGCGGTCGGAGGGGAGGGGGGGAGGGGGGCATGTTGGGGCACTGTGCAGCGCGAACGTTGTCCCCCCCCTCGCTCCACCTGCCCCCCCCGCCCGCTCCCACGCCTCGTCTCCACCTGCCCCTCCCCTCACTTCTTTCCACCCTGCTCCCTCCTCTCTGCTCCTTGCACGCACCTTGACGTGCACCGCGCGCGCCTCCAGCTTGGCGCGGCATGACTGCTTTGTGCCGTCAAAGCGCTCGAGCGCGTGAAACGTGTGGCACTGCTGGCAGTAGCGCAGCTGGATGCCGTTGACGACCGCCGACAGGCCCTTCATGTGCGCCTCGCATACGCGGTTGCGCCGGTTGTAGTTCTTGATGTGGGGCTCGAGCAGGTCGATGGGGCAGCCGTCCACCTGGCACATGCGCTGCTTCATGGCGCCGCGGCTCTTGCTCGGCCCCCCGCCGGCGACATCGCGAAGGCGGGGGACCTTGGAGCCGCGCGTCTCGCCCTCGCTCGCCGTCACATCATCGTCGTCTTCTCTGGCCATAGAAGCGCCTGTGGGCACGCGCGTGCGTGGGTGGGGTGAGAGGCGGGTCTCCTGTCTGAGAGACGCGGACTGGCAGCATGCGCACGCGAGTCGAGGAGGTGCCGGTTTTTTCGCTGGTTCCGTGTGGGCTTGCTACGATGGGGCATGCAGTGAGTATGCAGAGTGTTTGATGACACGGGTGGCCCTCTGCAGCGAGTCGAGGTGAGTGCATGCATCGTGGGGTTGCATGGCGCCGCGTGCATGGCCATCGTGGGGTGGTGCTGTGCGTGTGCGCATGTTAGGCATGCAGCCTCAGCATCACATGCCCACCACCATGCCACCAGAGGCCCCCATGTGAGGTCGCCCTGCCCACCGCCCATGGTTTGAACAAATAACAGGCTGAGTGTGTACCACGGGGCGGGCCGAGCGATGTGCTAGCCATATTCGGGCCAAAAGCTTCGAGTACACTCACTGCGGGCCAGGTGGGCGAGCGCCTCTGCACCCTGCTGATCCCTGTCAACGCCGTCCAGCGGCCACGCCCCGGCGTGGGGGAGAGAGGGCGGGGGAGGCAGGACGGGCGAAGGTCCCTCCATGTGTCAGGGGTGCTCTGCGGGGGAACAGGGGACAGGGGTTGCAACTTCAGTGGCACTGCAAGGTTGAGCGTCGTGCCGGTATGGAGAGTGGTGATGCGAGCCGTGCTATGCTAGGACGACGAAATGGCACTGAAATGGCATCGCAGCCTCCCGCATGGACTCACCCAAGCGACGGTATTGCTGGGTTGTTGAAGTCGGGGCGAACACGGATGGTGTACTAGGTGGTGTGTGGGGGGCTTTTGGATTAGCACACTGTGCAACAACCGCTCCTGGATTTGCACAATCAACAAAAGAACACAAATACAAATCAACATCATGATGTTGCAGCGCGCTACGCAACGCAACGCAACAGCTGCGGCAGGTGTGTGCGTGTGTGTGTGTGTGTGTGTGTGTGTGCGTGTCACACCCTGCTATGTGCGTGTGTGTGTTGTGTTGTGGCTCGGCAGCCCGTGGGCGTGTGATCGCCTGTCCAGCTCGGGGAGGGCCCGCGCTGTTGGATGCCGAGTCGCGTGACGCACGAGGTGAACGGTAAGGCTCCCCCTGCGACCACGTGCCCTTCCGCCCGCAACCTCAAGCGACCGCTCACAGACTTGCGACAGGCGCCGACAGGGCTCCCCCACAAACACGCCACGCAGCTGCTCCGGCTGCAGCCCACGCGCCCGTCCGCGAAGAGCGCGAGGTAGCTAGCCTCGTTAGGTAGCTCCCTCAATCCCATGCGCACCCCCCGAGGGTGCATATTGTAAACTGTAAACTGTAAACCCACGCGCCCGTCCGCGAAGGGCGCGTGGTCCAACGCCAGCGTGAACGCCTGCGGGGCCCAGTGAGTGAGCTGCGCGCACCGAGGACCTCGCCACGGACGGACGAGGCCACAGCTACCCACCTCCCACGCACAGACGTGGCTGCCGCTGCCTGTGAGTGTGTGCAACAAACACGCTGCGCGGAGCAGACACACGCTCGGAGCACGGGATCGTTCGGAGGGCTCCCGGTGGCGTCCCGCACCAGCGCTGCGGCGGTTTCGTCCATCACCGCGTGGGCGTTGCCGCCGCACGTGCAGCTTGTTGGGGACAGTTGGGGACCTGGACGGGAGATGACTCCTCCTTCTAGCAGCACGGCAAATGGCACATACACACAGCCGTAGTAGTGTGGGAAATGATTGATTCAACTAAAGGATTGAGTTCAGTGGTTCCTGGGAAGGATTTTAGTAATTAGTTTTTTGCCGGCTCCAGTAACTTTGACCGCTCATATTTGGCACAATACACAGCGGGTGGGGCTCGATTACGCAGCGGGTGGGGCTCGATTGACGGAGGCGCGTTCTCGTCGCCGAGCCCTGGACCCAGCAATGCGGCGCTGCTGGTGACGAGGATCTCCGTGCCGCTGACGAGCGGGGTAAAATACGACTGGCCCGGCTGCTGCTAGACTGCCCCTCGGTGGAACACTTCAGGAGCGGCTTGCCCGGCGCTGCCATGGCTTGGCGAGTAGCCGCGGCGCTGCCGCGGCCCGTGCTGGGAGACGGCCCTTATCCTCCCCCCATGCAGGACGCCATGCGGCACCGATCTCGACGAGTTGATCGACGAGCGGAGGAGCTGGCGCCCGTCAATGCATGCTGGACATTGGTCAAGATGGCTGCCCGTGGAGGCGGGCTACCATCACGGCTTCAGCGGTGGCAACCGCCAAGGCAACACAGAGTAAATCCGCTTCACCAATCGCAGCGTTCGTCACCGCGCTCATCCTCGGGGTCGCTCGTCTGCCGGTGACTGGCGTTGGAAGGTCTTCAGGCAGCCTCCATGTCAACTCTGTCGTCCATGCACCCCTGGAGGGTGGGACCTGGCCATGCATGAGGCATGGGGCGCCGGCTGAGCCCCATGCAAACGAGAGCTGGACAGCCATGCACTGCCAGGCGGGGACCGTTCCAGTCAGCGCCAGTCGGCTCTGCCGGCTTGACTGGCCACAAGGCCACTACTGTGACCCTGAGGAAGGTCCTCTCCTATATGCTCCTTGCCAGACATGTCTCTCACATCTCGGCCTCGGCCGACACCACAGACGCCCTCCGCGCCCTCAGCGCGGGGCAGGCAGACATCAGACGCCTGGTAGGGGGGCTGCTGGACAGGGAGGCGAGGGCGCGCGCCCAGCCACAGAATGCGCCGGCGCAGGTGGGCGCGCCACAGGTTGCCGACGCCGGCCACAGCGGTGCCCTTGCGGGGGTGCTCGCTGTGGTGCAGGCGCAGGCGCAACAGATTGCGTCCCTGGTGGATGTGGTGAGCCTCCTGGTGAGCCGCGTCCCTGGGGCGCCCATGCAGATGCCGCATGCAGAGCCCGCCCGCGCGCGGGCCGGCCATGCGGCCCACAGTGCGGCGCCCCGCGCTGCGCCTGCTGCCGAGGCTGCTTAGCCTGCCCGGCCCGCTGCTGCTGTCGCCCCTGTGGCGTCGGCGGGGGGGGGGCCGGCGACGGAGCGGCCTGCGTCGGGCGCCACGCGTGCCGCATCTGCGCGCGGCCCCTCCCGCCGGGGGGGGCTGCCTGCGCGTGTGGGCGACACGTCGCTGCGCCGCAGCTTCGTGCTGTCCATCCCGGTGGCACGCGGCGCCAACTGGTTCCTCGCGGGCGGTGGCAGGCGGATGGATGAAGAGGAGGCGACGGCGGCGGCGGCGGAGCGGATCGCTGCAGCTGCCGAGGACGGCACCAGCCTGCCCGTCCGCCTGGCTACGGATGTCGTGCGCTTCCTCTACGACGGCACCGGCCGGCGGGAGCCGGCTGATGGTGGCGTCGTGTCCGCGTCGCTCCTCAACGCCAAGCCTGCCGTCGGGGGCATCGGCGTGGAGCCACGCGGGGGCGGTGTGCTGCGTGTGCTCTTCACCGTGGCGTCTGACGCCGTGGCCAACACTGTCGTGCGCTGGCGCCACGAGCTGCGCCGCTGCGTGGACTCGACTGCAGTCTTCGACGTCCTCAGTGACCGCGAGGAGGCGCAGCACCAGGCGCTGTGGCCCGCTTTCCTCGCCGCCAAGGTTGCGGGGAAGCGGGCGCAGTTCCACCGCGCGCGCCTCGTCGTTGACGGCGAGCGGGTGCCTGCACCTGCTTGCTAGATGGCATTCCCTCTGGGGGTGTTTTGAAGGGGAGGTGGCGCCACACGCGTGCGGTGGCGGGTGCGGTGTGGTCGCTGAGTAGAGTGCTGCGGCGGCTGTGCTACTAGCCCCGCTTCCGGTGGTCTGGGGGAGGGCTTTTTGGTCCCTTCATGGTTTTATACCTTGGGTCCGCCCTCTGGCCATTTGAGGGGCTGGGTGTGCAGCCTGCACAGTGGTGCTGCTTGCTTGGCGCCCGCCACCAAGTGTGGATGGCGTTACCGTGGGCTACTTGTAGCTTGACCTTTTGTGGGCCTTGAGCCTTGTTTCTCTAAGTCCCACTGGAGCTTTGGAACCGTACGTGTGACCGCCAGAAGTGGATTGTAAAACTCTCATCATCTCTCTCAGAGACCGCTGTTTGGGGTAGTCTAGCCGGCGGGAGCGGTAGTCTATCGGCCGGGAGCCGGCGGTACTCTAGTACTTAAGTGTGCTGGAGTATCGGCGGGTGTCTCTAGTAGAAGAGTAGCCTGCTTAGCTGGAAACCCCATGTTACTGTTGCTGTTACACAGCGGGTATTCATGCAATGCATGCCGTTGTGCTGCTCTCGGCAAAAGATTTCCAACGCATCGCTCCACGCCCTCACCCACTAAGTGTGGGGCGGTTTTCTGGGAAATGGGAAATCCGGCTCGCAGCGGTATACGGCTCGCAGGGGAATCACTGATTGAGTGTTTTTGTGCTGAGAGCAATGAATTAAGTCGCTTGCAACGCACCCCCCCCCATGTATACAACCCTACAATAAAATAGACGGAAACTTAAACCTTAGCCAAACCCTGAACTCCTCACTTCGTTGAACTTGCTGAATCCAGAGATAATGGAGGCGTGTGCGTTGTGGCTCTGCAGCTTTTTGCTTGTGGGCGTGTGTGGGACAACCTTGCAATAGCGTATGCAGGCCATGTGCAATTGGGGGGGCACGCTAGGGGGCATTTTGGACACAGATTGCCGACGCCGGCCACAGCAGCGGTGCCCTCGCGGGGGTGCTCGCTGTGGTGCAGGCGCAGGCGCAACAGATTGCGTCCCTGGTGGATGTGGTGAGCCTCCTGGTGAGCTGCGTCCCTGGGGCGCCCATGCAGATGCCGCATGCAGAGCCCGCCCGCGCGCGGGTTGGCCATGCGGCCCACAGTGCGGCGCCCCGCGCTGCGCCTGCTGCCAAGGCTGCTCAGCCTGCCCGGCCAGCTGCTGCTGCCGCCCCGGTGGCGTCGGGGGGGGGGGAGCCGACGACGGGGCGGCCTGCGGCGGCGGGCGCCGCGCGTGCCGCATCTGCGCGCGGCCCCTCCCGCCGGGGGGGGCTGCCCGCGCGTGTGGGCGACGCGTTGCTGCGCCGCAGTTTCGTGTTGTCCATCCCGGTGGCAGCCACAAACGACCTCGTCGCGTGCGATGGCTACCCAGGGATGGTAGGTTGCTACCCTGGGGAGGAGGAGGCGGCGAAGGCGGCGGAGCAGGTCACTGCGGCCGTCAAGAGCGGCGTCAGCCTGCCTGTCTGCCTGGCTTCGGGTCTCGTGCGCTACTTGCACCAAATCCGTGGCTCGGTGTATGCGCCGGTTGGTGGTGGCGTCGTGTCCGCGTCGTTCCTCAACGCCAAGCATGCCGTCGGGGGCATCGGTGTCGAGCCGCGCCGGGGCGACATGCTGCGTGTGCTCTTCGCCGTGGAGTCTGACGCCGTGGCCGACGCCGTCGTGCGCAACCGCTGCTGCCTGTGCGGCTTGGGCCCGTCGGTTGCGGTCTTCGATGTCCTCAGTGACCGTGAGGAGGCGCGGCACCAGGCGCTGTGGCCCGCGTTCCTCGCCGCCAAGGCTGCGGGGAAGCGGGTGCAGTTCCACCGCGCGCGCCTCGTGGTTGACGGCGCGCGGGTGGCTGCACCTGCTTGCTAGATGGCATCCCCTCTGGGGGTGTTTTTGAAGGGGAGGTGGCGCCACACACGTGCAGTGGCGGGTGCGGTGTGGTCGCTGAGTAGAGTGCTGCGGCGGGTGTGCTACTAGCCCCGCTTCCGGTGGTCTGGGGGAGGGCTTTTTGGTCCCTTCATGGTTTTATACCTTGGGTCCGCCCTCTGGCAATTGGAGGGGCCGGGTGTGCAGCCTGCACAGTGGTGCTGCTTGCTTGGCGCCCGCCACCAAGTGTGGATGGCGTTACCGCGGGCTACTTGTAGCTTGACCTTTTGTGGGCCTTGAGCCTTGCTTCTCTAAGTCCCACTGGAGCTTTGGAACCGTACGTGTGACCGCCAGAAGTGGATTGTAAACAAACATCATCAGAAAATTTTGGGGTGTTCCCAAATGTGGCACCAATTTGGTGGAAGCCTAGTGCGGGAACGGCCTTAGGGTTTAGGGCTCTCCCCACTGGGCCTGGTGGTCAACTCACCAGCAGGGGGCCCGCGCTGCTGGATGCTGCCGCGAGTCGCCTGGCAGCGAGGAGTGGTTACTGCAAGGTGCTGCATCAGACGTGGAGTGCGCTCCAGGGGCGGCTGCGCCCACCACGGCGGTGTCACACACGTGCACACACGCACACACGCACACGTATACACACGCACACTCTCCGCCACCGCGCACATACGCACGCGATCACACACACACGCATCTCGTGTGGAGTGGATTCGGACTCTTACTGGCCACACAATCTAGGTTTGCCTAGGTTTGCACGGTGTGATTTCTGTCGGCGGCGACCTAACCTGGTGTTCTACCTACCTACCGACCTGTGCATTAGCCCGCGTTGTCACGCAGCCAGACTGCACAGGAGTGCCCTGGACTTGCGCTTGCATCGCGTCGTGCTAGCACTGTGCACGCGTACGGAGCACCCTACTAGCCAAGCCACTCACGTCCAGCTGCCGAACGTGAGTGGCGTGTTGCTTCCCTCAATGCCCTGTGGCTGTTGAGCACCGTGGGCAACATCCACCATCTGCATGCAATCCCCTAGGCACTTATGCAATCCAGGGATGCAATCTGCTCACATCACACACACGGCCGTCTGGATAGGGATGCAGCCCCACCAAGGCACGCAAGCACTAAACTCAGAGACTCGCTTGGAGGCCTGGGCCTCCAAGCACAAGATGCCATGCAGCGCAGCGCCCATGCGCCCATGTGCGTGTGTGTGTTCGTGTGTGTGTGTGCGTGTGCTGCAACCCACCACGCAGTCCCCAACCCATCGCACGCCACGCCACGTTGCAAGCAGGCAGCGAGATCCGGCCCTCGGATGGATGCCATGGCGCGCGCTCGGGTTCCAGCTTGGCTGAGGGTCGTGGATGCTTCGCTCATGTTGGCGGGCTTGTGCTGGTCGTGCTGGTCCGTGTACCGCTTTGGTGGCACGTCAGAAGCCCTGGCGCTAAGCCTCGCGAACGCTGCCGCGCTCGTCCTCATTCTCTCCCCCCGGTTCTCTTTCGAGGCGCACTGCCTGCTCCCGTCAACGTGGAGTGCGTGCGCAGTGGCCGTGGGCTGCTGCGCCGAGCTCGCGTGGTCCAGGCTGCTCAACGGCAGATTCTTTCTCACTTTCAAGCCTGTTTTGATGAAGCTGGCTTTCCCGGGCGTCCGAGGGGTCGAGACATCGCTCGTCTTCACAGGCTACAAGGTGCGGCCGCCTCCGTGCTGTTGCAAGAGGGGGTCTCGCTGGCTATGCACCCACGCGGCGCTCAACTGCGTGTCATGGGGTGCCAGCTAGTGCCATACATACGCGTGCGGGAGAGGGGGACCGAAGCGCTTGCTTGGTGCCCAGCGGGTCACTCGCCCCCCCCCCCCCCCCCCCCCCCCCGCCAGTGGTCCCTGGGAAGGATTTTAGCAATTAGTTTTTCCCCGGCTCGAGCAACTTTGACCGCTCATACCAGGCGCAATACACAGCGGGTGTCCCCGCAACGCATGCCATTGTGCTGCTCTCGGCAAAAGCTTTCCAATGCACCGCTCCACGCCCTCACCCACTGAGTGTCGGGCGGTTTTCTGGGAAATGGGAAATCTGGCTCGGAGCAGTATACGGCTCGCAGGGGAATCACTGCCCTCGGCCCCCCCGCGCACGTACGCGCAAACACAAGCAGCTTGCATTCATTCCGGTCTCATAGCCTCGCGCCCATGAAAAATTGCGTATTGCGCGCACACGCAGATCGTGACTATCCTGCTCTGCACCGAGCGCGGGCCGGCCCGGCGTGCGATGTCGGGCTATCAGGCATGTGCAACCGCCGCCGCCCATCTGCTCATCACCGCCACGCTCCAGGCCCTTGTTGCCTTTGCTGGCCCAGAGGGCCCAGGCTTCTCCATTGACGCGGCACAGAGGGCCCACCTGGCGATCATCGCTGCGATCGGGTGTGGTGCGCCGCTGCTGCTGCTGCTGCTCACGCCCAAGGCCACGCCCACTCGTGCGGGCGGCAAGGCGGGCACCACAGCGGAGGGTCAGGAGGGGCAGGCTGCACCGCCCGTCGCCGCCCCCACCGATGCACAGGCCTGCGCCGACACGCTTGCCCCTGCCCCCACCACCAACCCCGCTGGCGCCGGCACTGGCACTTCCGCGGCACGCGCAGCTGTGTCTGTGGCGCCCGCCGAATATGACGACGACCAGCCGCCGTACCGCTCCCGCCTGCTGGGACGCTCGGTCACCTTCACCGTCAAGTTCCCCTCGCTGCACCTGGCCGACCTCCCGCTTGCCGCCACGCCCGAGGGCCGCGAGGCCCAGCGCGCGTGCGTCGAGCGCACGCTCAGTGAGAAAGCCTCGCTGCTGGCCGGAGCGCCGGTGACGCTGCGGTGTGTGACACTGCTTATGGGCGCGGGCTGCGTTGTCGTGCACGGCGAGGTGGTCGCAGACGACGACTCTGAGCGCGGCGACGGCGGTGGCCGGGGCGAGGGGATGGCTGCGACGCTGCTGCGGGGCATGGGCGCGTCCGACGTAGCGACGCAGCTGCTGCCGGAGGGTGCGCGCATGTTTGATGGCGACGCCGCGGTGCTGCTGCTCGGCAACGGAGCGCCTGCGACAGAGCTTGCGTTCAGCGCAGCGGAAGGACGCTTTGTGGAGGCTCCTCCACGCTCTGCGCCGGCCCTGGCGGACGTGCCGGGCATGCTGCTGCTGTCTGCCACGTGGCCGCTACTGGCGCTGCCGCGCGGGGGCAGCAGCCGCGTGCACCTGCAGTTTGGCCTTGGCCTGCTCGCGCACGCACTCGGATACGACCCCGAGCTCGTGGTGAGCTGGGTGCCGTCGGATTTGAATGGCAACGCCACAGCGCCCACGCCGCTCGTGCGCGCGAGTGTGGCGATGCTGCAGGCAGCCGCACGTGCACGCGGGAACCCCCCGGGCCTGGTCGACATCGACGTCGACCTCGGGCCGCGCCCGTCCCACGGCGTGTTCATCGTGCAGCTGATCGACGGTGACGCCCTGCTTGCCGCGCACTCGGTGGCCCTACTTCCAGCATCCGCACAAGCGATTGTGGCGGAGCTGCTGCGCGCGCGCCTGCCTGCGGACACCCTGCATGACGTGGCACACGACCTGGGCGTGCTCTTGTGCGGCCCGCGCACGCGCGCGCCGGGCGATGCAGCGGTGCTGCACAGTGTCGCGCTCGACCTGATGGCGTGGGAGAGCACGTGCCGCTCTGCCCTGCCAGCCCTGCGCGCGCTGCTTGACGAGCTTGACGTCTCGCTGCATGAGCTGGACGCCGGTGGTGCAGAGCAGGTGGCGCCAAACTGCAGCAGCCCGGGAGGCGGCCCCGCGGTTGACGTGGCGGTGGCCAGGCCCCCATCGCAGCCCCGTGCCAGCCGCCCACTGCTGCTGTGGTGCTGGGCATGCATCATTCTTCTTGCCGTCAAGGCGGTGCGTTTCCTCGCAGAGGGCTTGCGAGCGGGCGCGCTGGCCGTGCTCTTCCATGCCCTGCCGTACGCCCTTGCTGCCCTGCCGACAGCCAGCGCCCGGCTGTCTGCACGCCTCCCGCACGCGCTGCGCTCAGTCGATAGCTGTGCCGCGAGGCGCGTGTACACGGCAGTCCTCACCCTTCTGACGATGACCACGACGGCTCACTTCCCCGCGTCGGCTGTGTTCCTCAGCTGCGGGGGCGACGTCCCCCTGCTCCTCGCATGGGCGTGGCTGGAGCCACCGCGGTCGCCCGCCCTGAGCGCCGCGATCTCGCTGCTCGCCGAGGTGCCGGCCGCGTGCATGTACCGATGGCACGCGTTTGCGTTCTGCGGACAGGCGGTGAGCGTGGGCCAGGCGCAGCTCGAGGCCGCCACGCGCGTGGCCCTCCTCTCCGCGGTTCACATTGCAGCGTGGTGGGCCGGGACGCGCGCCAGCAGGCCCACCAAGCTCAAAGTGGCATGAGGGGCGGGGGGGGGGGAAGCTCGTTCGCACCACGAAAGAGGGCTGTCTGGTTGAGCGGCCGGCTGGCTGGATGCATGGCTGTTTGAAGGGGGCGGCAGGGGGGAGGGGGTGGGGGAGGGGTCAAACTCCGCAGCTGGTGTGGACCACTGCTTCCAGTCATTTTGTCTCCGGCGAGTAATTTATGGCTGGATCAGCGATGAAAGCCGGGTCGGCGACAGTGTGAGCAGTTTGAGTATTTCGTGTGCCTGTCTAGACATCTTGCGCACGAGCAACACTCGAAATACCAACAGACAGCGACAAATGAAGATAATCGAGCTACGGAGCTGCAGTGAGGCACGTCGCCGGATTAAATACAACCAGCGAGAAGGCGGCCGGCGAAGACACGCGCAAGCCAGAAATTGGGCCAGCAGCGCCCAAAACTTGTTCTCCGCCTACGACACACCGCCCTCCCACCGCAACTAGCCAACGCGCGCGGACATACCGTGACAAAAGGGTAGCGCCCCGAGGGGGATAGCGGGCCCACAAAGGAGCCCCCAGCTGGTTTTTGCCCGCTATCCTTTTTTTACAAGGGATAGCGGTGTCTATACCCAAATGGATTTCACAGTCAGGGAATGATGAGCTAGGGAAAGACAATACTGCCCTCCAAGTTTCAGCTACCACACCAAGACGAGGATGGGACACGAAAACTGTCGTTATGCCCCGCCCTGTTTCTTTAAACCGTCTCCATCCCACTATACAAGCAAAAAGGTCGTGGCTCTAATAGTGGAATGGAGACGGTGCTCCTCTGTGCAGCACCTGCCTTATCTTACCCACGCGCATGCACCTTCTTTCGAAATACATGTAAAATCCTCCAACAGACAGCTGACGGGTGGTTGACCAACGCACGCATGTCGTCCACCTGACAGCGCGCAACGGACCGCCGCCTCAAGCATTGTGCAGTGACTGAAGAGTCATAATTCGAGTGGCCGGCAGACCGACCTCCCAAGGGGAGCACAGGCAATGTGGACCCCGCACAATGCTGTGCCTGACTCTCTCACACACGCGTGTGTGCCGGGAGCCTCAGCCGGGTGCTGTGGGCTGGGTGGGTGGGACACGGCTGGGACACAGACGCACGTGCAGTTTACAGTTTACAAACCCACGTGCCTTCGTAGTGCGCCCCTGATGCGCATCCTTGACCACCGATTACAGCCGTCTTTTGTACTAGTCGACCCAGGACGTTCATGTCCCGGGCGAATGTGTGTGTCACAGCCTGCCGTCCCCCCCTGTACGCAAACCCACAGCCACCAGCCCCCCGGACACGGCGCACGAATGGGTGCATTAGCAGAGACACAAGTGGAGGCCACGGCCAGCTCAGCACACCCCCGTCGGCCCCCACATCCCTCGACCACCCGGTCAACCACGCAGTCACGCAGCCCCGCGGCGCTTCTTGCCGCCGGCCGCGGGCGCCGCCTGTGCCGGTGCCGCCGCGCCCGCCCCGGCGTTCTCTTTGCTGCCCTCCTTGCGCGGCCGCCCCCTCCCTTGCTTGGCGCCGCCCGCGTCCGCGCCCACCGCAGGCGCCGCCGCGGAGCCCCCGCCCGACGCGCGCTTTCCACCCTTGGGAGCTGGCGCCGCTGCCCCGCCGCCGCCCTTCCCGCCCTCGCCAGCGTCGTCTCCGTCGCTGCCCTCGGCGACCCCGAGCGCCGCCGCCGCCTCGGCGGCCGCGCGCCGGCTCGCCGCGGCTGCACCCACGCCCGCTTTGGCGCCGCCGCGCCCGCCACCACCTGCTGGGGCCGTGTGTGTGTGTGTGTGCATGTGTGTGTGTGTGGTCCTCTTTGCCGACCAACAACCTTCCCACAGCCACCCCAAACCTGCCCTACACCCCCCCCACACAATCTCCCCCACAGCCTCCCCCACACATGCACCTGCGGCCCTGGCGCCGCCCCCCTCGAGTCAGGGCTCCTGACATTCACAACCAACAACAACCCTCCCTCAGAGCTTCAACAACCCCGAGGTCTGTTGAAATGGCATGTGTACCTGCGGCCCCGGCGCCGCCCCCCTCGAGGTTGACGTTCCACGTTCGCAGCGGCTCTGCTGCGGCGCGCTGCGGGCTGACGAGCGCTACGATGGTCGGGGCAGCGCCGCCATCTTCGCTGGCAGCTCCGGCGTCCGACGCTGGTCCCAGGCGGCTCCTGCAAGTGTGCGTGCAAGTGCGTGTGCCAGTGATTTTCTTTTCAGTGTTTGGAGCCGCATTTGGGAGCCATGGAACATAATTTTCTGTCAAATGTCCCCCCCCAAATTAAGAAGCATGACGAGGAAATCACTGTTGTGTGCGACACGTGTGGTCGGAGCATCACCGCCTTCTCCGATGCCAGGTTTTATAACCCCAAGCCCTTCGAAGCTTGACTTAACCCCCACCCCCTCACCCCCTCAGCGGCGCTAGCGTCGCGCCGAACGCTAAGCTGAACCCTTCAGTCACTCCTTAACCACATTGGGGTTTAAAAACCGCCAACCTCTGTCAACCTCACCTCCGCACCGACAGCGGCGCCGGCGTCGCGCCGTACGCCGCCACGCTGCCGGGCGCGCCCACCGACCGCGCGGACGCGCCCGTGAACGGCGTCTTGGGCGGGTGCGTGGCGGCGGCGGCGCGGTGCGTGCTGGGTGCAGAGTGCGGCGTCCTTGCCGCGCCGGCGACGCCCGCGCCGGGCGTGCGGACGGCGGTGCCCGCGTCCGCGTGCAGCGCGCGCGGCGGCTTGGCGCCGGAGCGCAGCAGCGACGCGCCGGGCGTCGTCATCGCCGCCGCCGCTGCGCCGCCCGCGCCCGAGCCGCCCGAGCCTCCCGCGCGGTCCTCGTCGCTGCCGCCGCTGCCACCGCTGCTGCCGCTGCCACCGCTGCCGCCGGCTGCTGCCCCGTCGGCCGCCGCGGCGGGCGCCGCGGGCGCTCCAGGGGGCGCTCCGGCACCGCCCCCGTTGCGCGCGTGCGCGCGCGCTTCCGCCTGCGAGCAGACGTGTGTGTGTGTGTGTGCGTGTGTGTGTGTGCGTGCACATGTGTGTGCGTGTGCGTGGTCGATTTTACAGTCTTGTTGGATGCCTTTGATGGCGTATGTGCATGCGCATTTTTGTGAGTTTTGGGGAGGAGTGAGTAGATGTGCGAGCGTGTGTCTGCGGGCACGTGTGTTTGTGCGTGTGCGTTTAGTGTGTGTGCATGTGTGTGTCCGCCTGCGGGCACATGTGTATTGCTCCCCCCCCTTCCAGCTTACTCGCCCCCACCTCTGCAGCCTTGGCTGCAGCGTTGACCGCCTGGATAACGTGCATGAGCTCCCGCGCCAGCTGCGTGTCGCCCTCACCCCCCCTGACAAACCAACCCACAAAGACCCCTAAAGATCGACCAAGCCCCACAGACTCCAGCCAGCCTACACGCCCTCACCTCTGCCGCCTTTGCTGCAGCGTTGATCGCCTGGATGTCGTGCATGAGCTCCCGCGCCAGCTGCTTGTCACCCGCGAGGATGTCGTCGATCTCTCCGCGGTGATCTCTCAAAAGGGAGGCCAGCGCGGTCATGACGGCCCCCAGCAAGGGGTGCTTGGACGCCTGCATACACACACGTCGCACAGTGTGTGTAT
The DNA here is from genome assembly GCA_016618255.1 of Chlamydomonas sp. UWO 241. NCBI lineage: Eukaryota > Viridiplantae > Chlorophyta > Chlorophyceae > Chlamydomonadales > Chlamydomonadaceae > Chlamydomonas > Chlamydomonas priscui. The sequence goes on from VFSX01000179.1 coordinate 29,879, forward strand.
GTGTGTGTGTGCTCTCAGGAGGGAGGCCAGCGTGGACATGACAGCCCCCAGCAGCAGCAGCAGCGAACTGTCCGTCACCCATACTCCACACTTCCGCCCCCACACTTCCACACCTGCGTCATCGCACGCAGCTCCACCAGCAGCGGCACAACGCCCTCCACAAGGTGCTTGCGCAGGAGCGCGCCAACGAGGCGGCCGCGCGCGGCCGCAGCGGGCGCGTCGCCTGCGTACGTGTGACAATGGTGGTGGTGGTGGTGGTGGGGTGAGTATGAAGGAAGGGTGTGAGGAGGAGAGCAGTTGACTGTCTTAACTGCCTCCAACTTATTGCAGGCAACAACCACAACAGCGTCCTCATTAGCAAAACTGCCTCTTACCTATTGTAACGGATGATTATAACAAAAGCAACAACCGCACAAGGACTTACCTCCTGCGGCGTCACCGCCCACAACAGCGTCCTCGTCAGCACAACCGCCTCTAACCAACTGTGACTGCAGACTGCAACAACCTACCACAACAACGTCCTAGTCAGCACAACTGCCTTACCAACTGTGACTGTAACAACCCACCCCCTGCCGCCCACAGCAGGGTCCTCGTCAGCACAACTGCCTCAAGCCAACTGTGACTGCAACAACCTACCACAACAGCGTCCTCGTCAGTATAACTTCCTCTAACTAACTGTGACTGTAGCAGCCCACTTCAGCAGCGTCCTTGTCAGCACAACTACCTCAAACTGCCTCTAACAGCAGTACACGTGCCTCCAACAGACTCAAACTAACTGTGACCACTCACCCCCTGCTGCGTCCCCCACAGCGGCGTCCTCGTCAGCACAACTGCCCCTAGATGCCTCTTACAACAGCACAACTGCCTCCAACTGCCTCCAACTAATTGTGACCACTCACCCCCTGCCGCGTCGATGCCCACACCAGCGTCCTCGTCAGCACAAGTGACTGCAACTGCCCCCAACTGCTCTAACCAACTGTGACTGTAATAACCCACAGCAAGGACACACCTCCTGCCGCGTCGCCGCCCACAGCAGCGTCCTCGTCAGCGGGGCCGGCGAGCCTCGATGCTGACACGTGGAATTCGCGGGAGGCGAGCAGGCGGAGCGCGTCGCCGAGCACCTGCGTCGTGTGTGGATTTTGTGTGGATTTTGTGTGGATTTTGTGCGGGTTGGATGTGGGTGGATGGGCTGGGGGCTGGGGTGCGATATGAGGGAGAGAGGTTGCTGTGATGCAGGGTGGCAAGCGGAAATCGCGCGAGGCAAGCAGGTGGGGAGTGTGTCGCCAAGCACCTGCGCTGTGAGTGAGTGGGTGGGATGTCATCAGGGTGGGTGGGGTGTTATCAGGGGCCTCCGAGTTGTGTCGTGGGTGGATGGGTTGGGGGGTGTCGTGGTGTTAGGGGCTTGGGTGTGCTAGGGGAGAGGGTGCCGTCTTGCTGACACGCGGCGCATGCATGGCATGCACACGCACCTCACCCATGGTGGTTGGTGGGTTGTCGTGTTGTCAGGGGCCTCCAAGTTGTGTTGTGGGTGGATGTGGGTTGGGGCGTGTCGTGTTTTTATTAGGGACTAGGGTGTGCTCGGGGAGAGGGTGCCGTCTTGCTGACACACAGCGCATGTAGGACATGCACACGTGCCCCACCCATGGTGGTGGGTGGGATGTCATGTTGTCAGGGGCATCCAAGTTGTGTTGTGGGTGGATGGGTTGGGGTGTGTCGTGTTCTTAGTAGGGGCTTGGGTGTGCTAGGGGAGAGGGTACCGTATTGCTGACCCGCGGGAAGTCTGTCACACAGACTGGGTATATGTGTGCGTGGAAGGGAGCCTTGTCATTGCACGCGAGCCGTGCTACCAGACGACACAGCCTCGTAGCCTCGCGGGCTGTTCAGGTCAAAGCTGGTAGCTGCGAGTTGCAGCTACGAGGCTGTTGGAGGGCGACTGCAACAGTGTTCATAGTTAGAAGACGGGGAAGATGCCAGCACCCAGATCCAGCTGGTGGAGCCATCCACCAGCTGGATCTGGAGCCAGCTTTGAGAGGCTTCGCAACCCACCTCCTCACACTCCTCCAGCGGAAGCGCTCCGTCGGCCACCCCTCCCAGCACCTCGGCCACCAGCTTTGCCTGCGCGCTGAACTTGTGGTCTGGCGCCATGCGGTGCAGCAGCGTGTGGTAGACGGTGTCGCGCTTGGCGCGCATCTCCTCGCTGCTGCCCTGCGGAGTGTGTGTGTGTGTGTGTGCGTGTGTGTGTGAACACTGAAGTGTGGCCCCATGCGATGCAGCAGCGTGTGGTAGACGGTGTCGCGCTTGGCGCGCATCTCCTCGCTGCTGCCCTGCGGAGTGTGTGTGTGTGTGTGTGCGTGTGTGTGTGAACACTGAAGTGTGGCCCCATGCGATGCAGCAGCGTGTGGTAGACGGTGTCGCGCTTGGCGCGCATCTCCTCGCTGCTGCCCTGCGGAGGGTGTGTGTGTGTGTGCGTGTGTGTGTGTGTGTGAACACTGAAGTGTGGCCCCATGCGATGCAGCAGCGTGTGGTAGACCGTGTCGCGCTTGGCGCGCATCTCCTCGCTGCTGCCCTGCGGAGTGTGTGTGTGTGTGCGTGCATGTGTGTGTGAACGTGTGTGTGTGTGTGTGAACGTGAAAGTGTGGCGCCATGCGATGCAGCAGGGTGTGGCAGATGGTGTCGCGCGCTTGGCGCGCATCTCCTCACTGCTGCCCTGTGGAGGGTGTGTGTGTGCGTGCGTGTGTGCGTGTGCGCGCGTGTGTGTGTGGACGTGAAAGTGTGGCGCCATGCGACGCAGGAGCGTATGTGTGGACGCGCGCGTGTGTGTGTGTGTGTGTGCACGCGTTGGTGTGGTACCATGGAGCTCATCTCGGCTTCTTGCTGCCGCTGCTGCGCTGTTTTGGAGGGAGCCTTACCACTCCCTCCCTCCCCCCCCACCCCCACCTGCACCAACAAACCCCTACCCTTACCCCCACCCACACCAATGCTCAATCAATGCTTCCAAGGCACTCCAAGGCACTCCCACCAAGGCACTTCCACCAAGGCACTTCCACCAAGGCACTTCCACCAAGGCACTCCCACCAAGGCACTTCCACCAAGGCACCCCACCAAGGCACTTCCACCAAGGCACCCCTAAAGGACTCCTTATCATCTAGACACAGGGGATCCTTGTCAACGTCATACAGGGTTTGCCTCACACGCACCTGCAGGTGCGACGGCCTCTGCCCGGCCGTCCCCAGCGCGCCCTCGCCCCTTCAGTAATATCCCATATCAGGCCTTGCTTGTCCGAACCTCAGGAGGCCTAGTTAAAGTCTTGTAGGGTATGTTTTGGCGGAACCTTTGCGTCACACCCACACCTGCGCCCACAAACCGCCTACCACCCATACCCCCTCCCCCCCACACACCCCTTAACACCCCTTGACACATCCACACCTGCAGGTGCGACGGCCTCTGCCCGGCCGTCCCCAGCGCGCCCTCGCCCTCGCCCAGCACCACAGACAGCGGCAGGCCGCGCCCTGCAGCACAGGGTGATGTGTGTGTGCGTGTGTGTGTGTGTGTGGGGGGGGGGGGTAGAAGGATTTAGAAGGGGAGAAGGCTTATACAGGGTGGAGTGGGTGAGGGCCGCACATACACGCACACGAAACACACACCGACCTGAAGCCACGCCCGCGCCGCACGCGTTTATAACAAACAGCGCCTCATGCACATGCACATGCGCGGACGCACACGCACGCACAGGCACACACACGCACACACCCGTACGCACACGCGCACACACACGCACCAGCTGCCGCGTCGGCGCCGCTTGCGTTGAGAATGCACAGCGCCTCACGCACACGCACACGCGCGCGCAAACACACGCACACGTGCACACACACACGTACGCCCACGCACACACACACGCAACACACACCGACCTGCAGCCGCGCCTGCGCCGCACGCGTTGAGAACGAACAGCGCCTCACGCACACGCGCACACACACATGCAAATACACGCAAAAACGCACACAAACCGACCTGCGGCCGCGCCCGCTCGCCACACGTTGAGAACAAACAGCGCATCGTCAAAATGGTTGTACGCACACACACACACACACACGTGCACACACACACACACGTGCACACACACACACGCAACACACACCGACCTGCAGCCACGCCCGCTCGCCACGCGTTGAGAACGAACAGCGCATCGTCAAAATGGTTGTGCGCACACACACACGGGCACACACACACACACACGTGCACACACACACACGCAACACACACCGACCTGCAGCCGCGCCTGCGCCGCACGCGTTGAGAACGAACAGCGCCTCGACGAAGTGGTTGTGCGCGAGCGCGGGCGCCTTGATGGCGAGGGCGTCACCCAGCAGGTAGGCGGCTAGCTGGCGGACCTGCGCGTGTGTGTGTGTGTGTGTGTGAAAGTGAGAGAGAGGAGAGAGCGAGAGGAGAGACAGTAAGAAGAAGAGAGAGAAGAGAGAGAGGAGAGAAAGCAAAGGCGGAAGAGAGAGCAAAGACAGAGAAGAGAGAAAAGAGAGAGAGAGAAAGAGAAGAGTGAGAGAGTGGTTGTGCACGAGCGCAAGTGCCGTGTCGGCGAGGGTGTCACAAACGAGGAAGGCGAGCAGCTGGCGGGCCTGTCGTGTGGTGTGGTGAGGTGAGCCTAAGTGCAGAGGAAACACACACACACACACACACGCCGGTAGCTTGCAGCACTCCTTATCCAGACATACTCTTGAATGGCAGTTCTAGGAATGGCATTCCTTGGTGGTCTGTTTCCGGTCATCATCTGATAAGCTTCCGTCACACACACACACACCAACACGCACACACACACACACCTGCGCCGACTCGTCGACCAGCGCCGGCAGGAATCGATGGAACAGCACCCCGCGCCACTTGACGTAGTCCTTGAGCAGCAGGTGCGCGAGCAGCGCGAGCGCCTGGCAGCGCACCTGCATGCGTGTGTGTGTTTGTGTGTGCATGCGTGTGTGTGTGTGTGTGCTTGCGTGTGTGTTTGTGTGTGTGTGTGTGGTGGTCGATTTTACAGTCTTGTTGGACGCCTTTAATGGCGTATTAGACTTGTGCTTGCGCACTCAATCCCTGAGGCAGGCAGATACTATCACCCGCACAAGTCCACTCAGTGGATACACATTGACTGTGTCCATCCCACTAGCTCTAGTACATCTGGTCGCGCCATGCGTCTCAGTTCGGGCAGCCAGCCTGGCCACCCTCCTCCTCCTCCGTTCATGTGGCGCACGCCCGACATGCCGCCAGCCTCCATGCATGGCGCTTGCGCTGCGAGGGCGCTTGCTGCCAGTGCATCTCCGTCGTCATGTGTCTCATGCAAGTAAGATTCGCCCTGCATGGAGACCCTCCATGCAGGTCACTGAAGTGCCCCGCGATTCGTGCCGTAGCTGCAGTCCGTAGGCCGAAGCCGTCGCCGCAGCCGATGTCAGTAGCCGTGGCCGTAGCCGTGGCCGATGCAGATGCAGATGCCCAGAGGGCGGACGTGTAGCCGATGCGATGTGAGTGCAGATGCAGGGTGTCCCTGGCCGTAGCCGAAGCCTTGGCCGATGTCAATTAATAGCCGATGCCCATAGCCGGTGCCCTGGCTGTAGCGTAGCTGCAGCCTCTGCCCGGTGCCGGTGCCCGTGGCTGCATGGGGGTACCGACGATGGCGGCGCCGACTTCTGCCAGCAGCCTGCCCTCCGTCCCCGCATGCCTCGCAGTTGCCTGCCTTATGACGCCGTGTCTCAAACAGCCACTAGCACTCTGGATCAGGGCAAATCGGCGACATAGCCGATTCTCCAAAACCCAGAGTCGCTCACGCTGCAGCAGCACCCTGTCAGCCCAGTTGGTGCGCCATTGGCGGCGTCGGGGCGGGAGCCCCCGACGATTTTGACACCACTTGAAGTTTTTGTGTGTGTCTGATAGCAACAAGTGGTCACCCGCTATTGACAGACGCCCTTGTGGAGAGCTCTGGAACGATATCGCCATTAACTTTAAAACAATGTGGAATGAATGGAATGGAATGTGTGTGTGTGTTCGTGCTTGCTTGCGTGTGCCAGGACAGACCGGCTACGCGACACGGCGACAATGGATGCGACAGCCTTGTTGCCTGTGATGTGTTCAACGCGTTTCACGCAAGCAATTCTCGCCAACGAAGAAACCAACCAACCAGCGGGTGTGGGTCCCCGACGCACGCGGCCAGGCGCGGCACGTGGCACGTGGTGAAGTGCGTGCGTGACCGTGTCAGTGGTTCTTGCGTTCTAGGTTGAGCACGTTGCAAGGATTCACGGGGAGTTCAACCCACCAGCGGGTGTGGGTCACCAACGCACGCGGCCAGGCGCGGCACGTGGCAGTCGCCCATCACGGTGAAGTGCGTGACCATGCCAGCGGTTCTTGTGTTCTAGGTTGAATACGTTGCAAGGATTCACAGGGAGTTCAATCCACCAGCGGGTGTGGGTCACCAACGCACGCGGCCAGGCGCGGCACGTGGCAGTCGCCCATCGCGGTGAAGTGCGTGACCATGTCAACGGTTCTTGCGTTCTAGGTTGAATACGTTGCAAGGATTCACAGGGAGTTCAACCCACCAGCGGGTGTGGGTCACCAACGCACGCGGCCAGGCGCGGCACGTGGCAGTCGCCCATCGCGGTGAAGTGCGTGACCATGTCGGCGAGGCCCACGAGGATGTTGTTGCGAACGACCGCAGACGGGCAGCGGCCGAGCTCCTGCAGAGGGGGAGAGCAAGAGAATGAGAGTGAGAGAGGAAAAGAGAGGGACTGTTGAAGACCTAGGAATGATGATGATGATGAGTTCGTTACAATCCACTTCTGGCGGTCACACGTGCGGTTCCAAAGCTCCAGTGGGACTTAGATAAAGCAGTCCTGAAGACCTGCCAACAGAAAAAGGGGGGGTGCCCCACGGCAACGCCATCCACACACGGCGGCGGGCGCCAAGCAAGCAGCACCACAGTGCAGGCTCCACACTCAACCCCTCCAGTGGATGAAGGGCGGGCCCAAGGTATAAAACCATAAAGGGACCAAAAAAAAGCCCACCCTCAAAACACTGGAAGCGGAGCAGGTGCGCACACCCACCACAGCACTCTACCCAGCAGCCACAACTCATCCCGCCAGCGCACGCGTGCGGCGCTACCTCCCCTCACATAACTCGTCCCCTCAGGGATCTAGGACGCCTTGTTCAGAATGAGCTTGCCGTCCACCACTCCAACATAGGGGTGGGTCGGGCCCACCACACCCGCCCAACCTCGCGGCATCACGCCGCCCTCAGCAAAGGACGCCAGCGCGTTCCAAAGGTCCATCGTCGCCAGCGCCCCCGCCCGCTCAACCGACACCGTGCGATCAGGGGGCAGCACACCATCACGCGGACGCGTGATGCGCCACAGGTGGCGGCATCCGCGCTCCATAGCGTCCACCACGAGCGCTGCCACCACAGCCCACACACCAGCACGCACCCCAGAGGGAGGCTGCAGCAGCCACACCTGGCAGCACGTGATGACCGGCGTAGGAGCAGGGAGGGCAGCAGCAACCGCCACCACCACCGCATCCGCCACCGCGCATCCCCAGAAGCAGTGCGCACGCCACGCCGTCGCCAGCGGCCCGTCCTCCTCACGGCACCGCCACCCGCACGGGCACTCGGGCACTCCAAGCGCAGCCTGCTTGTGAAAGCCACTCACCCACAGCCGCCAGATGGGCTCCTTGCAGGCGCTGAGGAGCGGCAGCCGCCACAGCCCTGGCACCGCCGCCTCCAGGGTGCGCAGCCCCGCGCAGACCTGAGCGTCGGTTGCACGGGGGCCTCCGCGCATCCCGCAGTCAAGCGCCAGAGCCGCCTCCACCGTGGCTGCCCGCCGCACTCGCCGCTCGTCCACAACCGCCCGCAGTTGAAGCGCCACCGCTAGCTTGCACGTCAGCTGCCCGACCACGCCCGGGCCGTGCGCAAACCCAACCCACCGGGGCTCGTCCGCGGCCCGCCCCCCGCAGGCAGGGGAGCATGTTTGGCAGTTGCGGATCGGAGGCCAGGCCGCCCACGCTGCCATCCAGCCGGCGTGATGACACTCGGCAGCTGCCACCCGACCAGCCGCAGGATCTCCACCACAGCAGCGCGCTCGCCCGCGCGAGGGAGGGGCTGAAAGCGACGGAGCGGCCGGAGCAGAGTGAGGGCAGCTCCACCAGCTGCCGCCTCGACCCAGGCTGAGGGCACTGCCGCGAGCGCGACCGCCACTGCCGTGAACAGGGGGTCGAGCGTGCGCTGCACGCACAGCAGATCTGGCCCATCCCCCAGCACTGGCGGCGGCACCCCTGGGAAAAGGGCGCGGCACAGGACTGCCCTCCAGACACTGCCCCCGTCGTAGGCGCCGCACGCCAGAGCTGCGCAAAACTGCCCCAGCACGAGCGGCGCGCATTCCGGATCCGCGGCAGCGTACACCGCCAGGCATGCGTGGTCGACCGTGCGTGTGCTGCGCACCATGTCGACAGCAGCGAGCCACGCCCACAGCGCACACAGGTCTGTGACCGTCCGCATGCCGGGGAGGGCGTCGCGCACGCGGGCGAGGCCGTCCACCCGCCAGCAGGTCGCACCGGTCGAGCTGAAGAGCGCATGCCCTGCCGCATCCCCAGTGGGCTCCCGCCACTGTACCGTCCGCTGCGCAGCCGGCAGCTCCAGCTGGAGGAGGGGGTTTGCCCAGAGCGGCGCCTCCGCCCCCCACAGCTCAGCTGTTTGCACGCGTCCCAGGATGCGCGCCACTGGCCCCAGGGCCTGCACCCCATTGAGCATGCGCCGCATCGGCCCAGCCAGCAGCGCCGCGCTCACAGCCGGTTCTACGCACTCACCAACGAGGCCGCTTGGCAGAGTGCCTGGCCCAGGCGCGAGGCCCGCCATAAGCACAAAAAGGCTCGGGTGGGCCCCCGGGCAGAGGCGGTGCACCGCCTCCACCATGAGTGGCTCCCATGCCGGCTGAGCCGGGGGCGCGGGCTGCTGTTCCGGCTGTGCCCCCCTGCCACCTCCGTCGCCCCCGCTGCCGCCACCTCCGCCGCCGTCGCCGCCACCAGCCTCGCCACCATCGCCGGCCCGTGGGGCCGACAGCAGGAGATGGGGGGCGCCAGCCGCCCACGCCCCAAACAGGCACGCGAGGTGGACGGCCCACTGCGCGTGCACAATCTCCCGCCACGCCGGCGCCCCAAAACCACCGTGCGCCGGCCGCCCCAGAAGCATCGCAGCGGGCGCGCCTGGCACCGAAGAGGCCCACCGCGGCAGCGCTGCCGGTGGGTCCGGCCCCACGCTCCTGTCCACCAGAGTAGCCGTCCACCGGGAGAGCAGCCTCTCTGCCTCCGGAGTCATGCCACAGTGCACCGCCCGGAACAGGATGCGGGAGACCCCGTACGTCGCCGCCGCGTGCCCCCTGCCAAAGACAGACATTGGGAAGCGCGCGAGCTTGGTGTACGCGGCCGCAAGCCTCTCACGGCACACCCCGGTGACGGCCTCGGGGGCGGCAGGCCGGCAGAAACGGGCACGCCCAGCGACACGCCCGCGTCCAGCACGCGCAGCCCAGCCACCTCTGCACCCGCCAGCAAGCCCTCCCCCGCCGAACCCAGGGGCAGGATGCCGCACTTGCCGAGGTTTAGGACGAGGCCCGTCGCTCGGCCAAACACCGCCATCGCCTCCACCAGCGCAGCGACGGCAGCCGGCGCACACGACCGGAGGAGGGGCATGCAGTCGTCAGCGTACTGGGGGCAGGTCACTCTGCAGCCAGGCACGACCTCGACCCCCACCGCCGGGCAGGTGCGCAGGAAGCACGCGAGCGCATGCCCCAGGAACAGGAAGAGGGCTGGCGCAGCGGGGCAGCCCTGGCGCACGCCCGCCGCATACCGGCGCGGCTCAGAGATGAACCCGTTGACCTCGGCCGACGCGTACGTGTGCGTGAGGATGGTGCGGGTCCATGCCAGCACACCGTCACCGACGCCCACCGCCTCCATGACCGCAAGGAGGCAGCCACGGTCGATGGTGTCGTACGCCTTGCGGAAGTCGAGCAGCGCCAGCGCTGCACCCGTCGGCCCCACGCCCTCTGCCGCGTTGGCAGCCAACAGGCCAGGCAGCATCTGAGTGAGGCAGATATTGTCCGAGATGCGGCGGCCAGCGAGGAACGCAGTCTGTTCCGGCCCCACCACCGCAGCGAGCAGCGGCGTCCACCGCGTCGCCAGCACCTTGGCGAGGATGCGGTAGTCAGAGCCCAGCATGGTGAGTGGGCGGTAGTTTGCCGCATCCGCTGCATCTTTGGCCTTGTAGATGGAGGCGACAACGCCATCGAGAAACCCAGGCGGCGTCTCACCCGCAGCGCCCACTGCGGTGAAAACTGCCGCCAGAAGCACAAAGGCTGGCTCTCCCAGCTTCCGCCACACATCCACTGGGATGCCATCCGGGCCTGGGGCGGTGCCAGGCTTGGAGTGAGTGGCCGCCGCCCGCACCTCGGCGGGCGTGACAACAGGCGCGCCCGCTGCGTCCGCCACCGCCTGCGGCACGCGCGGCGAGTGCGTACGCACCGCCCCCAGCACAGCCTCCCGATCAGCGGGGGATGGCGGTGGCGGCCGAGAGACCGCCGCCACGGCATCAGCCATGATGTCAGCCATTCCCATGCCGTCAGTGACGAGGATGCCTCACGCATCTCTGAGGGCGGCGACGCGCCGTGCCGTCGCTGGCTTGCGGAAGGCTGCCGCCATGCCCCCGGCAACGCGCTCTCCCGGCCGCACACATGAGGGCGGGGCTGGAGCGTACCGCCGCACCGCCGCGTCCAGGCGCCGCCGCAGCGTATAGAGCCCGGCGAGCTCCGCCAGCCCATCGCGCCCCGCCTCAACGGCCGCGCGCGCTCGTTTCAGGTCTGCACGCAGCCGGGCCACCTCAACCGACACAGCATCTCGACGCCGACCCAGGTCGCAGTCGAGGCGGCGGGCCTCGCAAGCCAGGCGCGGCTTGAAAGCCTGCCACCACCGCATAAGCTCCGTGTGGCCATGGGTGGGTGCTCCCGCTGCCTCCCGACCAAACCATGCCCTGAACCCATCGGCCAGGTCACGATCAGCCCAGAAATGGGCTCGCACACGCGGCCGCCCCGGCCCGCGCGCCTCTGGCACTAGGGGGGAGAGGTGCATTGCCACAACGCTGTGATCCGACCCGCCCGACTCCCCCGCGTCGCACCCGAGGACGCGTGGCACGAGGGCCGTCGACACGTAGAGGCGGTCGAGCCGCGCCTGTGCATTATACGCACTGAAGGTGTACCCTCTCTGCATGCATGGGGTGGATGAGGCGGTACGCGTCACGGAGCGGGGAGTCCTCCACCAGCGCTGCCATCGCCGCCGCCGGGGCGCAGTCGCGCCACTCGAGGGGCCCCGCAGAGCGGGCGCGGTCACGTGGGCTCTCGACAAAGTTGAAATCGCCTGCGAGCACGAGGTGTGTATGGCCAGCAGCAAGCGGTCGGATGCGCTCCTCGATGAACGCCGCCTGCACTGCTGGCCGGTTCGGCTGCGAGGCCGGAAGGTACGCGTTGACGAGGCGCAGCCGCCCAGCTCCCCCACCTCCAGCTCCCCCACCCCCACCACCCGCGCCCCCACCACCCCACGTGATATCCATCACCATCAGCCGGCCGTCGCCATCCGCCTGGACGAACGGTTGGAGCACTGCCACGAGGTCTGACCGCACGAGGATGGCGACACCAGCCAAGGTCCCCGCGCCGCCCCCCCAGAAGAAGGTGTAGGACTCAGTCCCCAGGTGGTAGGCACAGCCGGACGCGTACCGGTCGACGCCATCCATCCTCGCGACGTCATCAGCTGCAATATGCACCTCCTGGAGGCACACCACATCGAGGCGGCGGTCGTGCGCCCAGACTCGCATGAGATCCACCAGCTTGGGCCCCTCTCGCAGGCCGCGCACGTTGTGCGTGCCCACCCGGAGGCCGGGGGCAAAGCGGCCTCCGCGCGCAGGCTGTCCAGCAGGTGGCGTCATCCGTGCACGATGAACGGGTGGCCATCTGGCAGGGGGTTACCCAGGCGCCAGTCGTCCGGCAGCGCCGGCATCACGGGGCAGCCCGCCGCATTGAGGATGTTTCTGACATGGTCCATCGGCCAGTCGTGATGCCCGCCCCGCTTGCTCACGACGGGGGTCTGGACAGTGTATCCGTTGAGGATGTCCATGATCCACTCCTTCGCTGCGTCGGCTGTCGGGAAGCTCCCGCAGTGGATGGCGTCCCTGAGTCCGCTGGTGATCCCGGGGTTGTCGACGGGCCCAATGCACGGTCCGCCCCGCGCGTACGCAAAGGCATGAACCTTGCCGCGGACCCATCCACCACCATCCTCTCCACGACCAGTGGCCCCCCCAGTAGTGGCCAGGGCCTGCGTCTGCCCGCCCCCTCCACCCGCACCCGCTCCTCCAGCTCCCCCACCACCAACAGCTTCTGCAGCCCCCGCGCCCCCACCCGCCGCGGCCGGAGCAGCAGCAGGCATGGCGACACCACCCTCATCACCACCAGTCCTACGGCGTGCCATGCGCCGCCCCTCCTCGCCGTCCTCTGCCGCCTCAGGCGCCGCCTCGCCGCGTCGCGGCTCAGGCTGGCGGAGGCCCACGGGGGTGCCGAGCGGGGCATCGTCAGCGGCATCGAGCTCATCATCACCCCCCGCACGCTTGCGCCCAGCCGACTGGGTGGCGTCGAGCATGCGCTCCTCACGGTCACGGTCGGCCTGCAGGGCCTCCTTGCCCACAGCTGCCGCAGCTGCGCCCACAGCTGCCGCAGCTGCTGTAGCCTTCTGCCGGTCCTCGAAGGCGCGCCTCTCCGCAAGGAGCTGGTCCACTTGCACTCTCTTCTGGCGCTCTGCTGCGAGCGCATGCTCGCGGAGCACTAAGTTGGCCGCACGCTCGTCCGAGGGGCCTGCCGCCGCCGCCGCAGCAGCAGCAGCAGCAATAGCAGCCTCAGCAGAACCACCACCGCCAGGCCCGGCACCGTCCTCATCGTCATCACCGTCACCGGCACCGTGACCGTACGAGTCGTGGTCCTCATCGTCCGCACCCTCCTCGATGGTGCCCAGCTGGTGCTGCACCCCAGGCCCCGCATGCAGCCCCTGGACAGCCGCGGCATAGGACGGGGCCTGGCCCCCCAGCGGCGGCCTCGGCGGCAGCCCACCCGGCGGCTAGGAAGGGAGTTCATGGCTAGCATGCATCATGCATCATGCACACACACACACACACACACACGCACGCGCGCGCACAACGCAGGGTCACGGGGATCTGCATGTATGCACGCATGTGTGGAGCGTGAATAATCCACACCTACAGGAGCCCCAACACCCCTCCCCGCACCTGAACGCACTTCATCGTGAGCCCCTCGTCAACGGCATACACCCCCGGCACCAGCTTCCGCCAGCTTCTTCCACGTATACATACCTTCCACATACCCCCCCACCCCACACACCCCTGCCTGCACCCCCCTCGTAGATGCTAAAGCCCCCCACCCCCACGTGAACGAAGAGCGGCATGCACTTCTTCGCGAGCCCCTCGTCAACGAGGCACAGCTTGCCTCCCCACAACCCATGCCCTGGCATATATACTTAGTATGCCCGCAGTACACAGCATACGCTACACAACTCCCATCACACCTGAACGAACAGCGGCATGCACTTCTTCGCGAGCCCCTCGTCAACGAGGCACAGCTTGCCGAGGCACACCCACGCGTGGCCAGGCACCAGCTGCCGCCCAGCTGCCGACGCTGACAGCACCTGCGCGTGTGTGTGTGTGTGTGTGTGGGGGGGGGCTTGTGGGTGTGTGCGCGTGCGCGTGCATGTGTGTGCCCAGGCACCAGCTGTCGCCCAGCTGCCGACGCGGGCAGCACCTGCATGTGTGTGCGTGTGTGTGCGTGTGCGTGTGGGTGAGTGCGGGCAAGTGTGGAGGTGCATGCGGGCATGCGTGTGAGTGTGTGTGTGTGTGTGTGTGCGTGTGTGTGTGTCAGGGGTTTCCTGGCCGATCGGATTCCGACGAGGAGACTGCCCGAAGGGCGATTTGCCGATGGGGAGCGAGGGAGGAGTTTGGAAAAGCTAGAGAAGAGGCGGGGGCGCGGGGGCGCAGCCCCCGGGATAAAAGCACAGCCTGGAGAGTGCAAAGGGAGCTCTGACGGAAATCCGGAGAGTCAGGGAGGCCCTCTCCAGGAACCCCGACAGCCTGGCAGCCCCCAAGGAGAGCCCTGGTGCGTGTGTGTGTGAACGAGTGCAAGCAAGTGTGCGCCCGTGTGGGCACACTCACCGCGCGCCCTCCGCCTCCCAGCAGCTGGGTCATGATGGCCTCGTCCGCATCGCCGTCCACACCGTTCACACCGGCGCCGCCGTCCACACCGTCCACACCCGCGCCGTTCATAGCGTCCACACCACCGCCCCCCTGGGACGGCTTGCGCAGCGCTGTCAGTGCCTGAACGCGTACCGAGAGGCCGCCCGTTGGGGACACGGGGACGGCGCGGAGCAGGGCGACCTCGCCCTGCATGTGTTGTTGTTTTTGTTGTTGTTTCTGTTTTGCTTTTTTCGTTTTTTCCGTTTTTTTTGTTTTTGTTTTTGTTGCTGTTGTTGTTGTTGCTGTTGTTGCTATTGGTGCTGGGTGGTGGCGCGCGCATGTGCGTGTGTGTGCGCGTAAGTGTGTCCACGCGCGTGTGTGTTCGTGTTCGCACACGTGCCGACTCAGCACTAATTCACCGCCGTGAACAGCGCAACTGCCGCCTTGGCACCACACCGTCCAAGGTACGATTCCTCACTGCTGCTGCTGCAGCCTAGGTGTGAGTGCGCGCGCGTGCGTGTGCGTGTGTCTGCACCCACTCACCGCCGTAAACAGCGCAACTGCCGCCTTGGTCTCAGCCGCCGCGAGCGTACCCTGAGACGCGGCCCCGGGCAGCTGCTGCATGTAGTGCGCGAGCGCGTCGTGCGCGCCGTCCAGCACAGCCTGCAGAGCGCGGTTGACAGTTGCGTAAGTTACGGCTGTTGCAGTGGTTGGTGGTTGATTAATTCGTACCCTGCATGCAGTGCCTCAAAGAATCGCCTGCCAAGCGTGGTTCGGCACTTTCGCGGCAGTTGGTTGCATGAAGTGCGCAAGGGCGGCAAGCACCGCCTGCGGGGTGCAGGTTGGCAGTTGCGTAAGTTACGGCAGTTGCGGTGGTTGATTAATTAGTACTCTGCATGCGGTGCCTCACAGCACCGCATGCCACGCGTGGTTCGGCACTATCGCGGTAGTTGGTTGCATGAAGTGCGCGGGCGCGTCGTGCGCGCCGTCCAGCACAGCCTGCAGAGCGCAGGTCGGCAGTTGCGTACGTTACGGCAGTTGCGGTGGTTGGTGGTTGAGTACTTAGTACTCTGCATGCGGTGCCTCACAGCACCGCCTGCCACGCGTGGTTTGGCACTATCGTGGCAGTTGGTTGCATGACGTGCGCGAGCGCGGCGTGCGCGCCGTCCAGCAACGCCTGTGGGGCGGTTACAAGCAGTTACGGCAGTTGCGGCAGTTACAGCGGTTAGCTTGGCATGTAGTGTGCGAGCGCGGCGTGTGCGCCTGTAGGACAGTTACGAGCAGTTGCGGCAGTTAGTTGCCTGCACGCAAGTGTGCCATCCAGCGCAGCCCGCGGTTCGGTTACACGCGGTTGCGGCAGGTTTGGTTATAAGCAGTTACGACAGTTGCAGCGGTTAGTTGCCTGCATGCAAGTCTGCCATCCAGCGCCGCCCGCGCGTCGGTTACAAGCAGTTGCGGCAGGTTCGATTACAAGCAGTTACGGCAGTTGCAGCGGTTAGTTGCCTGCATCCAGCTCCGCCCCCGGGTCGATAACAAGCAGTTGCGGCGGTTACAGTGGTTGCAGCTGCATGCGCGTCGTGCGCGCCGTCCATCACTGCCTGCACATCCACATGAAGCAGCCGGTGTGTATGTGTGTGTGCGTGCCCGTGTCCGTGCGCACTTACACATGTGCGCACGTGTGTGTGCGTGTGTGTGTCACTGTGTGAGAGAGAGGGTGTGCTCGCGTGTGCGTGTGTGCAGCGAGCCCGGCGCTGCCAAGCAGCGCACGCGGCAAGAGCGCGACGTGCGTTGACGCTCGGCTCCAGCAAACGCAAGCCGCGCGCACCGCCCCCTCCCTAGGTCCCGGTGCTTGTCCACGCACAAGCTTGGCCCAGACAATGAAAACGCACGTACGCCAACGCACCCCTGGGTCGGTGCGTGTCCAAGCTAGGTCCCAACCAACGCCCCTCCCATCCCCACCCCCCGGGGTGGGTCGTGTCTAAGTTCAGCCCCAACCACCGCAAACGCGCGCGCGCGGACTCCCTGTGAACAGATTTCTGTTAAATCTGATATCTCAGACCGTAGATGAGCTGATCAGACGACGCAAATCAAGAGAGAAGCCTAACTGCTGCCACTTCGCCGTCTCTTCACCGCGCCTTCTTCCGACTCAGTGAGCCCTAGTGGAACAGCTAGTGCACTACCGTACGCGCGGTTAGCTTCGCGGGGGGAGGGGAGGGTAAAAAACAGTTTAATCATCCGCAGGGGTATTTTTCGTCGTTTTCAGTCGATTTGACGTCCCAAATCGCGAAAACGTTTTTTTTACATCGTGTTCGGCTTCGCGGGAGGGTAAAAAAATACATATTCGCGAAGGCTAACCGGGTGTACGGTAGGAGGTCACTGCGTGCCCAGCAGGCTCGCTCACCTGCGCCCACTTCTTGGAGGCCTTGGCGTCGGGCGTGAGGCGGTGCAGCGCGGCGACGTGCGCAGCGGCTGCGCGGTGGTAGGGGTGCCGGATCGGACGTTTGGTAAGGCTTTTGTGGTGGTGGCGGCGGGGCGGGTGGGAGGGGCGGGTGCGCGGTGTGGGGAGGGGGGTGGGCACGCAATGATTACCGGAGGGGAAGGAGTCAGCCTACATGAGTTGAAAGTCAAATTGAAGGTGTGATACACTCACCGCCAAACCACGCACACCACTGGAAAGGCCTGAGAACCAGCCTTCTGAGACTGTCCCCACATTTTCCAGGAACCCAGTAGTGAGGGAGGTGTAGGGGTGTGAACCTATGTGTGTGCTAATTTGCCTTTCTGTCTCAGACTTTCAGTAGTGTTCGATTGATTACAGTCACGCGTGACCACGGGGGTCACGGCTCGGGGCAGAGCCAGACCTCCACCGGCCGCAGATGGTTACCATGCCAAAAAGGCTTGTCATATCACCATCCATGACCAATGTCGAGCGGCCGGACTCTGCAGCTAAGCACCACTCTCCTTAACTCTCCAACTCTGAAAAACAGAACGTAGAAGTCCAACTGCAACACAGAATGTAGAAGCCCAACTCAAGTCCAACAGAACGAAGAAGTCCTCGACAGTGTAGACCACCTTTCAGCAGGGTGGGTGGGTGGTATCCAAAAGGCTGCCAACGGAACGTGAAGCCGCAAACTGACTGAGAAAAGGAGCGGTGCTAGCGACCCAAGAAGACGGATAGGAATCTTGGGGTGCTAGCACCATAAGAGGCTTCTGTAAATCTCACTTCACACTTGGAAAGTCTCATTCGACAGAAACTCCAGTTTTCTTTCCACGTAGTGGTTCAATAGAAACCACTACCGTGTCCTCCTAAGGCCTGCTCGGGCACAGTGGGGCGGGCGCGCCATGCATCAGAGATAAGCCTCGTCCGCGTGCGGCGGCAGCTTGGACGCGTACGGCGTGCGCAGTAGCTGCCCCCCCCCTCCCCGTCAAGCTAGGGTTCTAGTTCCGAGAACACTTGTAGATAGGTACTCCCTTGTATCAGGGGGTTTGGAGTTTCGGGGCTTGATGATATTGCGTCCAGCAGCTGCCTGCCTGCCTCCCACGAGCTAGCGTTCAAGCGCGGAGGGCTGCTTGTAGACAGCCACCCCCTTTTATATTTTACCCTTTTTTACAAAAGGGGGGGTATAAAAAAATGAGATCTCAATGGTTCAAGGATGCTTATAGATAGGAGTTGTAGCCACCCCCTCACCCGCAGGTGGCGGCAGCGTGAACGCCAGCAGCGCGTCGAGCAGCTGCCCCCCGAGCGCGGCCGCCTCGGCCGGAGGGGCGGCTAGGGTGCCAGGCTTGAGCGCAAAGGGGCTGGCAAGCAGCCCAATCCGTGTTGGGCGATCAATAACCATGAATGTCCTTACTAGCAAGCGACGGCAGCGTGAATGCCAGCAGCGCGTCGAGCAGCTGCCCCCCGGGCGCGGCAGCCTCGGCCGGAGGGCGGCTAGAGTGCCAGGCTTGAGCGCCAAGGGTCTAGCAATACCAGTGGATGATGGATATAATAACAGTCAGTTAGGCGATCAACATATATGAGTGTCCTTAACGGCGGGTGACGGCAGCGTGAATGCCAGCAGCGTGTTGAGCAGCTGCCCCCCGAGCGCGGCAGCCTCGGCCGGAGGGCGGCTAGGGTGCCATGCTTGAGCACAAAGGGTCTAGCATTACCAGTTGACGATGGATATAACAGTCAGTTAGGCCAGGGGGGGGGGGGGGCCAGGCCCGTTTTGAAAATAAGTCAACATGGGGTCTGAAAAACTATTCTGTCCCCCCCCCCCCTGGTTAGGCGATCAATATAAATGGGTATCCCTACCCGCGGGCGGCGGCAGCGTGAATGCCAGCAGCGCGTCGAGGAGCTGCCCCCCGAGCGCGGCCGCCTCTGTCGGAGGGAACCTCGACGCCGCGTGCGAGATGACCCACAGGAACGGGGAGGCAGCTTCGGCACACGCAGACGCTGAGGGCCCTGGGGGGCAGGGAGTGGGGTGGTGGGGTGTGTGCGCATGCGTGTGTGAGCTGGTGTGTGTGTGTGTGTGTGAGCTGCTGTGTGTGTGTGTTGCAAGATGACCCACAGGAACGGGGACACACGGCACACGCGGATGCGGAGGGCCCTGGGGGGTGGAGTGGGGGGTTGTGTGTGCGTGAGTGTGTGTGTGTGTTTGTGCATGGGATGGCGTGTGCATGAGTGTGTGCGTGTGCCACCCTGGGGGGCGGAGAGTGGGATGGTGGGGTTGTGTGTGTGTGTGTGTGTGTGTGTCTTGTGTGCATGTGAGTGTGTGTGTGTGTGAGCTGATGTGTGTGTGTGAGCTGCTGTGTGTGTGCGAGATGACCCACAGGAACGAAGACGCAGCCTCGGCACACGCGGATGCGGAGGGCCCTGGGGAGCAGAGAGTGGTGTGTGTGCGCGTGCGTGGGTGTGTGAGTGTGTGTGTGCATGGGATGGAGTGTGTGTGTGTGTGTGTGTGCGCTGCGAGTACGTGCGTGCCAGTGTGTGCGTGCGTGTGTGCACGAGTGTGTGCGCACACGTACGCAGAAGGCCCTGGGGAACGTAGAGTGGGGTGGCGGGTGGGATGGGGGCTCGCGCGTGTGAGATGGTGTGTGTGTGCTTCTGTGATGGTGTGCGTGTGTGTGAGATTGCATGCTTGCACATGTGCGTGCGTGTGTGTGCATATGCACGCGTGTGTTTCGATGCGTGCGTGTGTGTGCGTGCGAGAGAAGTTACCCAGAGGAGGGGAGGCACGCACCGGCTGTCGCAGAGGAGGGGTCACCAGCGTGGAGCCCCCCACCCCCCCCCCACACAGTAACAGTAGTATCGGCTTTCCAGCGAAGAACACCTTGTAGTCCCAGTACCACCACCGCCTATAGACCCAAGTCCAGTTCTGGCCCTAACAGCTTCTTGTGAGCGGTGGAGACGCTCCCCAACTAAACAAAACAAGAGGGGAGGCACGCACCGGCTGTTGCAGCGGACGGGTCGCCGGCGCCAGTTCCGCCACCACCTGATCGGAGCGTGTCCCAGCGCGCCTGGAAGCGGGCGGCGGAAGTGTGTTTGTGTGTGTGTGGGTGCGGTAGGATCCTGGTTTTGGAGCTCGGGACTTGTGTTTTTTGCACACAGCGGCGGGCGTGGCGCGGGAGGAAAGGAGGGGTCGCCGGCGCCAGTTCCGCCACCACCTGATTGGAGCATGTCCCAGCGCGCCTGGAGGACGGTGGTGGAAGTGTGTGTGCGTGTGGGGTGGAAGTGCTTGTGTGTGTGGGAGGGTCCTGGTTTTGGAGCTTGGTGCTCGTTGTTTCTGCACACGGCGGCGGGTGTGGCGCGGGAGGAAAGGAGGGGTCGCCGGCGCCAGTCGCACAACCACCTGATCGGAGCGTGTCCCAGCGCGCCTTGGAGACGACGGTGGGGGTGGGGGGGTGGGTGGGAGGGGGAAAGGGGGGTGCAGAGGGGAGGTTTCAGGAGGGAAATGAGCAGACGGGAGGGTGCGTAGGAGGGAGGGAGGTGCGGCACCATCCAAACGGAGAGTGCCCCGGCGCGCCTGCACGAGGATGGTGGTGGAGTGTGAATGGTTTAGGGCTCGGGTTTAGGGTGAATGAGCTCGGGACACGTGGATTTGCCACGCGGCGGTGGACGCGGCCGCCACATATGCATGAGCCTGCCCCCCCCCCAACTGCCCCACACAGGAACTGCCACTGCCACGCACACACCTCGAGCAGGTGCCGCGAGGGCGCGGCCGGCTGCACAGCAGCCAGCTGCTCGAGCAGCAGTCACACACAACCGCCACACACAGCTGCCACTGCCACGCACGCGAGCTGCTCGAGCAGCAGTCACACACACCTGCCCCACACCCACACAACCGCCACTGCCACGCTGGCGCACACCTCTACGAACTGCCACGCTGGCGCGCGCGCCCGGCTCCACGGCAGCACAACTGCCACACACAACTACCCCACTCAACTGCCACCCGCACACACCAGTCGCTGTGTGTCCACCCAGTGGACCAGTGCGGGTGCCAGTGACGTCCTCAGCGCCCCCGCAGCACCCGCTGCTGGGGCAAATGGTGAAATGTTTGGAGGAAAATGCGGGGGTTGAATCGCATAATTTTTGCTCCGAAAAGTTGCCGAAAAGTGCGAAATCGACAATTTCACACTTCCGCAAAAAAAATCGCCTCGCTGCTGGGGCAAACACAACATGATCTGTTTCCTTCAAGGACACTGGTGCTCACTGGCGGGTGCTATCTCCATGCCTCAGGGCTTCGGTGCGCACGCACAAGCCTAGTACGCCACAACAGGCATCCGATGAACGGAAACCGACCACACCTTCAGGAACTGCCACGAGGGCGCCCCCGGCTCAACGGCAGCCAGCTGCTCGAGCAGCAGCCATGCGCCGAGCTCGACCTGGCGCTGGCGTGCGTCCGACGCTGCGGAGATGACCGACTCGAGGCCGCGTGCGACCTGGGTGTGGAGTGTGTGGACGCCACACAAGTGTGAATGGGTGTGGAAAAGAGTGTGGGCGAGAGGAGGAGGTCGACCTTGCGCTGGCGTGCGTCGGTCGGAAGTGGCGGAGGTGACCGAGTCGAGTCCGCGTGCGACCTGGGTGTGGAGTGTGGACGGTCACACAAGTGTGGGAGTGGGCGGGCTGAGGGGGAGCTCGACCGGGCGCATCGGGCGAGCGACATGCGCAACACAGTCTTAATGGAGATGGTTTACTGGAGAACAGCTGTTGCAGAAAAAGTGTGTGGGGGGTTGGAAGGGTGCCAGGGTGGTGCGGACCTTGCCAGCCTCCAACGTTTTCTTGGCAGCCAGCCCCGCGATCGCCTTTCCGACTGACGCGGCCGCCAGCTATACCCTACTTATAATCACGGTAGAGTGCAGTCCTGGTACACTGCTAGCCCAGAGCGGGAGGAAGGCAGGGGAGGGGGGGGGGGCGCACCTTGCCAGCCTCCAGCGTTTTCTTGGCAGCCAGCCGTGCAATCGCCTTTTCGACGCGGCCGCTACCTCTATACCCTACTCATGATGACGACAGAGCGGCAGGGCGGCAGGGCAGGAGAGTTGTGTGTGTGTGTGAGCGTGTGCACGTGTGTGTGCGCGCACCTTGCCAGCCTCCAGCGTCCTCTTGGCAGCCAGCCCCGCGATCGCCTTTCCGACGCACGCGGCCGCGCTTTTCCCGCCCGCCGCGAGCGCACCCAGCAGTGGGGACAGAGCCCTGCGCGCAGCCTGAGCCTGTGTGTGCGGGGGGTGGGGGGTGAAGGGCGTTGTATGTGTGTGCCTTTACCCAGCCGGGGGGGGAGGCGGCTGCGGGCGCGCGTAGCATCGGGGACAGCGCCCTGCGCGCAGCCCGAGTCTGTGTGTGTGTGTAGGGGAGGGGTGGTGGTGTGTGTGTGTGTGTGTTTACCCAGCAGAGGGGGGGAGGCGGCCGCGTGCGTGCGTAACAGAGGGGACAGAGCCCTGCGCGCAGCCTGAGCCTGTGTGTGGGGGGGGGGGGGGTGTGTGTGTGTGTTTACCCAGCAGAGGGGGGGAGGCGGCCACGTGCGCGCGTAGCAGAGGGGACAGGGCCCTGCGTGTAGCCTGAGACTGTGTGTGCGGGGTGGGGTGGGGGGGCGGGAGGAACGGGCGGATGTTTGAGAAACCCGGAAGAGGGGAGGGGAAGCGACTGACCAGGCTGTGGACAACAGCTCAGCAGGGGCTGCCTCGTGCGGCGGGCTACCAAATCCCAGCCACCAGCATCCAGGCTACACACAAACGCATCCACGACCCCCCCCCCAGTGATAACCTTTTCGGCTGTTCACAGCCAGACACAGCCCTGAATTTCAGACGAATGGCTGTGGACAACAATCAAGGAAGGAAGGAAATCACTCAGTTATTTCCTTTTCTGGATTTCCAATAATAATTCGCAGCCGGATTTTGCTTTGACCGCGTTAACCGTTGACCGTTTGTCCTCATACATAGGTCATTTGAAAGCTGTTGACGTGATCTGTCTGGCGGGCTTGTCAGGCTAACAATCCACTGCATGGGTCAAGCTGTGTGCAAGGTCAAAGTACAGCCGGAATACTGCCAAATGGCTGTGTTCCAGCCGAAAAGGAAATCACTGAAATCACTGCCCCTCTGTACCTTTGGTGCAGTGCCTGAGCCGGACGCGGCGCACGCGCGGGACAGCAGCAGCTCTTGCACCTGCGCGTGTGTGTGTTTGTGTGTGTCAGCAGCAGCTCTTGCACCTGCGTTTTTGTGTGTGTGTGTGTCAACAGCAGCTCTTGCACCTGCATGTGTGTGCGTGCGCGCACGCGTGTGTTTTGTATGTGTCAGCAGCAGCTCTTGCACCTGCGTGTGTGTGTGTGTGTGTGTTTGTGTGAGTCAGCAGCAGCTCTTGCACCTGCGTGTGTGTGTGTGTGTGTTTGTGTGTGTTTTTGTGTGTGTCAGCAGCAGCTCTTGCACCTGCATGTGTGTGTGAGTGCGCGTGCACGCGTATTTTGTGTGTGTGTCAGCAGCAGCTGTTGCACCTGCGTGTGTGTGTGTGTGTTTGTGTGAGTCAGCAGCAGCTCTTGCACCTGCGTGTGAGTGTGTGTGTGTGTGTTTGTGTGTGTTTTTGTGTGTCAGCAGCAGCTCTTGCACCTGCATGTGTGTGTGAGTGCGCGCGCACGCGTATTTTGTGTGTGTGTCAGCAGCAGCTCTTGCACCTGTGTGTGTGTGTGTGTGTGTGCGCGCGTTTTTTGTGTGTGTCAGCAGCAGCTCTTGCACCTGCGTATGTGTGTGTGTGAGTGCGCGCACGCGTGTTTTTGTGTGTGTCAGCAGCAGCGCCTGCACCCGCGTCTTTGTGCATGCGTGTGTGTGCAGGTGTGTGGTGTATGTGTGTGGAGGCCGAAAGCAAAACACACACACACACACACACACGCACACACCTGTTTCGCTGCCTCGTCAGCCACCACGCTCTCATTGTCTCGCGCAAGCGGCAGCGTGCAGCCACACCCACAGCCACACCCACAGACACATCTTGACCCCAACACACGAACACACACACACACACACACACCTGCTTCGCTGCCTCATCAGCCACCACGCTCTCATTGTCTCGCACCAGCGGCAGCGCGCAGCGCACCCACAGCTCGCCGACGGCTGGCACGCCAGGGAACGACGTGCATAGGCGCGCGGCGCATCTGCGTGTGTGTGTGGGGGGGGGAGGGGTCTTGTAGGGGTGGCAGCAGTGATTTCCTTTTCGGCTCTGCACAGCCATTTGGCTGTATTCCGGCTGTACTTTGACCTTGAACACAGCTCTCGACGTTAAACTCATTCAGTGGATTGGTAGTCTGACAAGCCCGCCAGAGAGCTCGTCAAGAGCTTTCAAATGAACCACATATGAAGGCAAGCGGTCGACGGGAGGGCAACGGTCAACGCGGTCAAAGCAAAATCCGGCTGTGGATAATTAATTAGAAATCACGAAGAAAAAAATCACTGGGTTGCAGCCAGTAGTGTTACGAGCGCCCCCGCAGCCCCCGCAGACCCCGCTGCGGGGGCAAACCGGGCATTTGGGGCGGAAACTGCAGGGGCGAATCGCGGGAATTTCGCTCCGAAAAGTGTGAAATTCGAATAGTTTCACCTTTTTCCGCGAAAAATGCCTCCTGTTTTCCTCCTATGTTGCGGGTCAAACAGGACATTCTCGGTTTCCTTCAAGACACCACTGGTGGCAGGTTCCACGGCCAATGCACACCCTTCCCCGCCCCTGCCCAAACCTGGCCCAAGCCTTAGTGACAGTAACACGGGGTTTCCAGCTAAGCAGGCTACTCTTCTACTAGAGACACCCGCCGATACTCCAACACACTTAAGTACTAGAGTACCGCCGGCTCCTGGCCGATAGACCACCGCTCCCGCCGGCTAGACTACCCCAAACAGCGGTCTCTGAGAGACATGTCTGGCAAGGAGCATATAGGAGAGGACCTTCCTCAGGGTCACAGTAGTGGCCTTGTGGCCAGTCAAGCCGGCAGAGCCGACTGGCGCTGACTGGAACGGTCCCCGCCTGGCAGTGCATGGCTGTCCAGCTCTCGTTTGCATGGGGCTCAGCCGGCGCCCCATGCCTCATGCATGGCCAGGTCCCACCCTCCAGGGGTGCATGGACGACAGAGTTGTCATGGAGGCTGCCTGAAGACCTTCCAACGCCAGTCACCGGCAGACGAGCGACCCCGAGGATGAGCGCGGTGACGAACGCTGCGATTGGTGAAGCGGATTTACTCTGTGTTGCCTCGGCGGTCGCCACCGCTGAAGCCGTGATGGTAGCCCGCCTCCACGGGCAGCCATCTTGACCAATGTCCAGCATGCATTGACGGGCGCCAGCTCCTCCGCTCGTCGATCAACTCGTCGAGATCGGTGCCGCATGGCGTCCTGCATGGGGGGAGGATAAGGGCCGTCTCCCAGCACGGGCCGCGGCAGCGCCGCGGCTACTCGCCAAGCCATGGCAGCGCCGGGCAAGCCGCTCCTGAAGTGTTCCACCGAGGGGCAGTCTAGCAGGAGCCAGGCCAGTCGTATTTTACCCCGCTCGTCAGCGGCACTGAGATCCTCGTCACCAGCAGCGCCGCATTGCTGGGTTCAGGGCTCGGCGACGAGAACGCGCCTCAGTTTATCGAGCCCCAAGCCTTAAAAAGTTCAAAATACCCAGGGGGGGGGGCAGGAAAGTTAGGAAAAGACACCATGTCGAATTACTTCGAATTTTCACACCGGACCGGCGCCATGCCCTTCCCCTCTCTAGATGAGGGAGAATTGCACTCTAAAAAAATGGGAAATGGGGGGGGGGGGTCTGGACCGTTTCTCAGTTGTTTTTATTAAACTTTGTAATCTGACATCCGTTCCACACGAGAGTCGGTGCGCTGGATTCCTCTCGTCAAGAGGATTCCAAATCCACCCTCAGACCCCACACACACCCAATAGATAGTGCAGTAGTGTGGGGGTGTGAGGGTCCACACCGGGCGATTGGTGTGGACCACTGGTTCACACACCCTCGGAGTCAGAATGTTATGCAGACCTCCGATTGGGATGGGGAAGGAAGCAATGGATTTGTCTTACGACAGGGATGCCAAATCCATTGTCTTTCATGTGGTTCAATAGTTGGGAGGGTGTGGAAAGGGCCTTGGTGTGCGGGGCTGCACCAGGGCGTGTGGCCGTCTTCTGGGGCCAGTTTCAAGAGTAGGACTGGGCTCTGCAGCCTCCCAAATTGTGCGATGTGATGGGAATGATGTTAGGAAGCTACCCGCCAAGTTTCAGCTCCAGCAGATAAGGTCTGGGTGTACGGCGGGGGGGGGGGGGGTCAAGACCCGTTTTGAAAACAAGTCAACATGAGGTCTGAGAAAAACTATTCTGCCCCCCTGGAAATTCCATAGAAAACCATCTCACCCTAGCGCTGGCCTGCGCACAGACACGAGCAGGTCAGTGATTCCCCTGCGAGTCGTATACCGCTCCGAGCCGGATTCCCCATTTCCCAGAAAACCACAACACACTTGGTGGGAGAGGGCGTGGAGCGGTGCGTTGGAAAGCTCGTGCCGAGAGCAGCACAACGGCATGCGTTGCATGAATACCCGCTGTGTATTGTGCCTGGTGTGAGCGGTCAAAGTCGCTGGAGCCGGCAACAACCTAATTACTAAAATCCTTCCCAGGGACCACTGGAGCAGGTTGCTCGTTGCTGCCTCCGCTGTCCAGCGCACACACACACACACACTTCCCCAACCCCGCCAAAACCTCGCCCAAAAGCTGCCAAAACCGTGCAAAAAACGCTACAGAGTGCTGCCTTGCGCACATACACGAGCGGGTCGCTCTTTGCTGCCTCCACTGTACACACACACACACCCTTTCCCAGTCCCGCCAAAAAACTGCCAAAAAACTGCCAAAACGCACAAAAACGCACCTGAGTGCTGCCCTGCGCACAGACACGAGCGGCGGTCGCGCAAGGCTGCCTCCACGGTCCATTGCGCACACACACATACACACACTTTCCCGAGCCCGCCGAAACCTTGCCGAAAAACTGCCAAAACCTCGTTGCTGCCTCCACGGTCCAGTGCACACACACACACACACACTTCCCCGCCCCCGCCAAAAACTCGCCCAACAGCTGCCATAACCCTGCCAAAAACGCACCCGAGTGCCGTCCTGCGGACAGACACGAGTGCCGTCCTGCGGACAGACACGAGCGGTTGTCGCGCGTGGCTGCCTCTACGGTCCACTGCACACACGCACACACACACACACACACATAGCAGGGTGTGACACACACACACACACGCACGCAGACACACAGACACGCACGCAAGCACACGCACCTGCGAACACACACACACACACACTTCTCCCGCCCCGCCCCAAATCCGCAAAAAAAAACTGCAAAAAAACTGCAAAAACGCACCCTAGTGCCGCCCTGCGGACAGACACGAGCGAATCGCTCGTTCCTGCCTCTGCGGTCCACTGCACACACACACACACTTCTCCCGTCCCGCCCCAAATCCGCAAAACAACCGCCAAAACACTGCAAAAAAACACCTGCAAAAAGCACCCGAGTGCCGCCCTGCGCACAGACACGAGCGGTTGTCGCGCGTGGCTGCCTCTAAGGTCAACACACACGCACACACACACACACACACACGCCCTTCCCCGGCCGCAACAAAACCTTTCCAAAAAAACTGCCCAAACCTCGTTGCTGCCTCCACGGTCGACTGCACACACACACACACACACCCTGCCGCGCCCCCGCCAAGACCTCGCCCCAAAGCTGCCAAAAACGTGCCAAAAACGCACCCGAGTGCCGCCCTGCGGACAGACATGAGTGAATCGCTCGTTGCTGCCTCCACCGTGAAGAGCTCGTCGGTGGAGGGCGCGCCAGTGCCCGTGTTGCCGGGGGCGGGAGCCTCAGCGCGCAGCAGGAGCATCGCCTGCGTGTGTGTGTGTGTGTGTGTGTGTGTGTGTGGTTTATTTTACAGCCGGTCGGATGTGTGTGTGTGTGTGTGCTGTCGGGGGCGGGAGCCTCGGCGCGCAGCAGGAGCCTCTCCTGCGTGTGTGTGTAGGGGGGGTATTTTACAGCCGGTCGGATGTGTGTGTATGTGTGTGTGCTGCCGGGGGCGGGAGCCTTGGCGCGCAGCAGGAGCTCGCCTGTATGTGCATGTGCACGTGTGTGTGTGTGGTCCATTTTACATCCGGGCGGATGTGTGTGTGTGTGTGTGTGCTGCCGGGGGCGGGAGCCTCGGTGCGCAACAGGAGCATTGCCTGCGTGTGTGCGCGCATGTGTGTGTGTGTATGTGTGTACCAACCAACCAACCAAAAACATGCATGCATGCCTTGCGGACCAGGCCCTCTCCCGTCGCACACACACACACACACACACACACACCTCCAGGTCGAACACACAGCGCCCCCCATGCAGCCAATGTCACCCCTCTTATTGCACCTCGAGCAGCAGCAGGCCAGCCTTACACACACACACACACACGCATACACACACACCTCCAGGTCGAACACACAGCGCTCCCCCATGCAGCTAATGCCCCCCCCTCCTATTGCACCTCCAGCAGCAGCAGGCCAGCCTTTCACACACACACCACACACACACACACACACCTCCAAGTCGAACACACAGCGCTCCCACATGCAGCCAATGCCCCCCCCCCTATCGCACCTCCAGCAGCAGCAGCAGTCCGACCTTGCGCACGAGCCCCTTTTCGCCGCATGCACGCACCCACCTAATACACACACACACACACACACACACACACACAGACACACAGACACACCTCCAGCAGCAGCAGGCCAGCCTTCCGCACGAGCCCCTTTTCGTCACACGCACGCGCGCGCGCGAGCACCAGCACCGGATCCAGGTCCAGGTCCACGCTCCCAGGCAGCGCCATGGTGCAGCGGCGCGTGGGGCCGCTGTGCGTGGGGGGGGGTGCCAGGGCTGAGAGAGAGAGAGAGAGAGAGAGAGAGAGAGAGAGAGAGAGAGAGAGAGAGAGAGAGAGAGAGAGAGAGAGGGAGAGAGATAGAAGGAGGGAGGGAGAGACTAGAGAGGGAGAGAGAGAGGGTCCAGGTCCACACTCCCAGGGAGCGCCATTGTGCAGCGGCGCGTGGAGCCGCTGCGTGTGAGTGTGTGGGGGAACGCACGGATAATTGAGAGAGAGGATAGAGAGAGACAGACAGAAAGACAGAGAGAGAGAGAGAGAGAGAGAGAGGAAAGAGAGACACTCTTGTTGTGGTAGCGCCACGGTGCAGCGGCGCGTGGAGCTGCTGCGTGTGTGTGAGGGGGGGGCGGGGATGGTAAGTGCCAGGGCTGAGGGAGAGAGAGAGGGGGGGGAGAAAACAATAAGGAATAAAGAGTAGAGGGAGACAGAGAGAGAGGATCCAGGTCCACGCTCCCAGGGAGCGCCACAACACCAACACAGGCGTTTGACAGGCCGTACAATCGACCACGGGGCGTCGCAGACTAGCAAAGCACCCGCACAACTCACCAGTCATCCCCATGCAAGCCGTATAAATTCCGCTCAGGGCCAGTTGTCCCGTTCCCCAGAAAACAACCCCGCAACAGGTGACAGAGAATGGGTTAGAGAGGGCGTGGAGGGGTGTGCTGCAAAGCTCTCGTTGAGAGCAGCACGACGGCACGCGTTGCGTGAACACCCGCTGTGTATTACGCCCGGCATAAGCTGTCAACGTTGCTCGGAGGAAAACAATCACTTGAATCCTTCCCAGGGGTCACTGCGACGCACCCAGCGGCGGGGTGGGGGGTGGGTGCGTCGTGGGTGTGTGAATGGGCGTGGCGTGGTTGTGTTGTGCAGGGGTGGGTTGTGGGTGTGTGGTGTGGAATGGATGGGTCGTCGGGGTCTCTCTCTCCCTCTCTCGGCTGTGGCAGCCCCCATCTCCCCCCCCCTCACACACACAGATGCACCACCCCAAAACGCACCCAGCGGCGGGGTGGGGCGCGGGCCCCGCGGTGGCAGGCAGCGCGGCGCCTCGGCCGGGGGTGAGCGCGCCGGCAGTGGCAGTTGGCTCGACGTCGTAGTATGCAATCTGGGGCGTGCGGTGTGGGGCAGGGAGAAGCTGAAGCGTGTGTGTGTGGGGGGGGTGGGGGTGCACTTGCACTTGCACACAACACACACACGCACACACACCGCACACACACACCTGCAGGCTGGGAGCCCCGCACAGAGCAACCAGGAACGCGCGCGATGCGGGCGCGCCGCCACCGCGCGCGCCGCCCTCGCCGTCACCGCGGTCGACGTCATCGTCCCCGGTCACCGCCGCCGCGGAGCCGCCTGCAAGGTGTGTGTGTGTGTGTGCCTGTGTGTGTGTGTGTGTGTGTGCGTGTGTGCCTGTGTGTGTGTGTGTGCCACCTTGCCGCAAGGTGGGAGAGAAAGAGAGAAAGAGAGAGAGAGAGAGAGAGAGAGAGAGAGAGAAAAGGGGGGGGGGGCGAGGGGGCGCGTGCACCCGCAAAGTCTCCCACAGCTGCCGCGAGGTGTGAGAGCGCGCGAGAGCGCGCGCGAGCGTGTTTTTTTGTGAGTGTGCGTGTGGGGCTGGCGTGCGCACCAGGAAACAATCCGGACCGTAGATACGATGGGAGAGCAAGCGCCGCGCGCGACGAGACAGACACACACACACATACGCAAGCACACGCGCGTGGGGGGGGGCGTGCCTGCAAAGTCTCTGATAGCTGCCACGAGGGGGGCAGAGAGAAAGAGAGAGAAGGAGAGAAAGAAAGAGAGAGAGAGAGAGGGGGAGGGAGAGCTGGAGAGAGAGGAGAACGCGGGGGGCTTGCGCACCCGCAAAGTCTCCGACCGCAGATACGAGGTGCGAGAGCGCGCGCGAGCGCACGCCGGCGGCCTTGTCGTGCGCGCGTGAGAGCAGCACTGCGACGCACGCGGCGGACCATGGGGCGACGAGCAGCTCGTCGGCAGGGTGGGCGCACCTGCATGCATGCGTGTGTTTGTGTGTGTGTGTGTGCGTGTGTGAGAGAGAGGGGGGAAGGGAGAGAGAGAGGAAGAGAGGGAGGGAGAGAGGGGGGGAGGCAGAGGGAGAAGGAGAGAGAGGGAGAGAGCAGCACTGCGACGCACGCGGCAGACCATGGGGCGACGAGCGGCTCATCGGCAGGGTGGGCGCACCTGCATGCATGCGTGTGTTCGTGTGTGTGTGTGTGTGTGTGTGTGTGTGTGTGTGTGTGTGTGTGTGTGTGTATGTGTGCGAGAGAGGGGGGGAGGGAGAGAGAGAGGAAGAGAGGGAGGGTGAGAGGGGGGGAGGCAGAGGGAGAAGGAGAGAGGAGGGGGGGGAGAGAGAGAGAGGGAGAGAGGGAGAGAGCAGCACCGCGACGCACGTGGCGGACCACGGGGCGACGAGCAGTTCATCGGCAGGGTGGGCGCACCTGCATGCATGCGTGTGTTCGTGTGTGTGTGTGTGTGTGTGAAAGAGAGAGGGGGGAAGGGAGAGAGAGAGGAAGAGAGAAAAGGAGAGGGGGGGGGAGGGAGAGGGAGAGGGAGAGAGGAGGGGGGGGGGGAGAGAGAAAGAGAGAGAGAGAGAAAGAGAGAGCAGCACCGCGACGCACGCGGCGGATCATGGGGCAAACAGTAGCTCGTCGGCAGGGTGGGCGCACCTGCAAGTGTGTGTGTGAGTGAGAGAGAGACAGACAGAGGGAGAGAGAAGGATAGAGAGGGGGGGAGAGAGGCAGAGTGTCCGCACGCGCGCGTGTGTGTGTGTGTGTGTGTGAGTGTGAGTGCATCGAGAGTGGGCGTGCGTGTGCGTGCGGCATCATGTTGGGTGCAGGGTGACGTGAGCGGGTGCCACACGCGCACATATGTGTGGTAGCACAAACCATGGGGCTGTGCACATTAATGCTGCGCACCCTAAGGGGGTGGCACACCCAAGCGTGCAGGCACACACACGCACGTGCAGGCATCGTGCAGGTTCTGCATGTGAGAGTTTCTGGCAGACACACACACACACACACATGCGTGCGCTTGACACGCATGCGCACCCGAGGAAGTCTGCATAGCCAGCGTCCGGCCCAAAGGGGTGCGGAACACCGTGAAGCAGCGCGTGCGCGCCGTCGATAGCCGCCAGGCGCTGGTGCAGCTGTGTGAGGGGGGGGGCGTGTGATGGTGGTGGTGTGTGGGGGGCGACGCGGTTGTTGGACTGGGGGGGGGGAGCGCTGGGTGACGGGGGGGGATGGAAGGACTGGCAGGCATTGATCGTCGCCAGGCGCTGGTGCAGCTGTGTGTGTGATGTGGTGGTGTGGGGCGGATCGTGCGTGTGTGTGTGGGGGGGAGCGCGGCCATGCGCTGGTGCAGCTGTGTGTGTGTGTGTGTGTGTGTCGCGTGGCAGCGGGTGTGGCGGCTCTTGCAGGCCTGCATTTCCCCCCCCCCCTCCCCTCCCTGCCAACCTCCCTACCATCACCCCCCCCCTTTTGCCCCCACCCACCCACCCACCCGCCACACACCCTGCCCCCACCCCCTCCTCTGCCCACCCCACCCCCCTGCGCCACACCCTACCACCCACACCCACCTTAGCCGACGCGAGAGAGCCGGAACCCCCCGCACCCCACCCACTCCCACCCTCCTGCCCCCCCACCCCCTCCTGCCCCCCCCTCCCCCCCCTGCCACACGCACACCCTGCGAACCACCCACCTAAGCCAAGGTGGGTGGGGTGGAGCGTGTGTGTGTGTGTGTGTGTGTGTCGCACGCGGTACGTGCGGAAGCTCTTGCAGACTTTCATGTGCCCCCCCCCCCTGCCCCCCACCCACCTTGGCCGAGGCGAGAGGCCGGAACAGCAACCAGCCGTCCCGCCCCCCCCTGCCCCTGCCCCCTCCCACCCCCCCCCAGCCACACACACACCCTGCGACCCAGGTGGGTGGGGTGGAGTGTGTGTGTGTGTGTGTGTCACACGCGGTACGTGCGGAAGCTCTTGCAGTCTCTCATGCCCCCCCCCCCCCCTTCCCCCACCACCTGAGCCGGAGAGAGAGCCGGAACAGACAAAACGCGCCACCCCTGCCCCCCCCCCCCCTCCTGGCCCCGCCCCTCCTCCCCCCCCTCCTTGCCTCCTGCCCCCACCTCTTGCCACCCACACCCTGCCACCACCCAACCTTAGCAAGCAGAACCCGCCCCACCCCCCTGCCCCCTCCCCACCCGTGCAACACGCACCCCCTGCGACCCACCCACCTTAGCCGAGCGAGAGAGCCTAAACAGGAACGCAGCCGCGTCGTGCAGCGTCGCGCCGCCAACCTCCCTGCACACACATAGATAGGATAGAGGGGGGTCGGTGGGGGTGTGTGTATGGAGGAGGGGTTGCGGGCAGGAGTTGGGGTAGGGGGGTGAGGGTAGGGGTTGGTGGGGGGCCGCGCGGTCCGGCGCGCGCAGCAGACAATGGTGCGAGAGCGCGCACCCCCATACGCCCCCCCCCCCACACACACACACCCTTCCACAACACACTCTCCCTCCCACACCTGCACACTCCCTCCCTCACCTGCACACGTCCACGAGCGACGCCACGGCCTCCGCACGGGGCTCCGCGCAGTCCGGGGCGCGCAGCGGAAGGCGGCGCGAGAGAGCGCACCCCCCCACGGACCCCCCCCCACACACACCCCACACAAATCCTCCCACACCACACCCTCCCACCCACACCTGCACACGTCAACGAGCGACGCCACAGCCGCCGCGCGCGGCTCCGCGCGGTCCGGCGCGCGCAGCAGCAGGTGGCGCGAGAGCGCGCAGAGCGCGGGCCCGACCGCGTCCTCCCCGTGGTCGCGCAGCATGCGCACGGAGAACGCGGACGCGGCGGCCCTGGGGTGTGGACAAAGTGTGGGTGTGTGAATGTGCGTGAGGGGGGTGGGTGGGAAGTGTGGGAAAGGGTGCGTTGCGCAGCATGCGCACGGCGAACGCGGAGGCAGCAGCCCTGGGGCGTGCAGATTGTGAGGGGGGGGGGTAGGTTTGGGGTTCGGGGTTTGAGGTGTAAGAGCATAAGGGTGGGTGTCAAGCACCATGCGCACGGCAAACGCGGAGGCTGCGGCCCTGGGGTGTGGACAGGGTGTGGGGGTGTGAATGTGTGTGTGTGGGGGGGGAGGAAATGTGGGAGGGAAAGGGTGTGAAGTGTGGGAAAGGGGGCGTCGAGTAGCATGCGCACGGCGAACGCGGACGCGGCGGCCCTTGGGGCGTGCAGATTGTGAGGGGGGCGGTAGGGTTGTAAGGTTTGGGGTTTGGGGTGTGAGAGGATGAGGGTGTGTGTGTATGTGAGAGTGCGTCGTGCAGCATGCGCACGGCGAACGCGGACACGGCGGCCCTGGGGGGCGTGCAGATTGCGAGGGGGGGGTAGGGTTTTGAGGTTTAGGGTTTGAGGTTTGGGGTGTGAGAGAATACGTGTGTGTGTGTGTGTGTGTCGCGCAGCATGCGCACGGCAAACGCGGAGGCAGCGGCCCTTGGGGCGTGCAGATTGTGAGGGGGGTTAAAGGTTTTAAGGTTTGGGGTTTGGGGTGTGCGAGCATGAGGGTGTGTGGGTGTGTGACAGTATGTCGCGCAGCATGCGCACGGCGAACGCGGCACGCCCCAGCAGCCGTGGGGCGTGAAAATTGTGAGGGGGGGTTGGGATTGAAGGTTTGGGGCTTGGGGTGTGAGAGAATACGTGTGTGTGTGTGAGAGATTTTGCGCAGTATGCGCACGGCGAATTGCGAAGAGTGTGGGAGTAAGAGAGTGTAAAAAAAAAATGTACACACCCCAGGGCAACAGCCCTGGGGTGTGGTAGTGAGTGTGTGTGTGTGTGTGGTGGGTGTGGGAGTAAGAGGGTGTGAGGGGCGGGGGGGGTATGTGGGAGGCAAAGGGTGTGTAGAGTGTGTGAGTGTGTCGCGTCGCAATGCGCACGGCGAGTGACGAGGCGGCAGCCCTGGGGTGTGGATCAGCCGAAGGTAAAGACTCTCTGAGAGAGGGGACCTAACGACCAAAAAAATAGAACCCTTGAAAAAACCCACCTGCGCCCCGCGCCCGGCCCCTTGGCGCCGCCTCCGCCTCCACCTGCGCATGTGTGTGTGTGTGTGTGTGTGTGGTGGAGGGGGGGGGGTGAGGCTGGGGAGGGCGCTGCGTGCTGCACACAGCTCATCGCCGGCATGCACCACACACGTGTGCGCAGGCACGGACACGCACGCGCACAGCCACGCACACACACACACAAACACGTGCACATACACACACGCGCACAGCCACGCACACGCACACAAACACGTGCACGCACGCACGCACGCATGCACACAAACACGCACACACACACACACACACACACACACACACACACACACGCGCACACACACACACACACAATCGCACAGCCACGCACACACACACAAACACGTGCACACGCACACGCGCACACACACAAGCGCACAGCCACGCACACGCACACAAACACGTGCACACACACACACACACAAGTGCATAGCCACACACACGTACACGCAATCGCGCACACGCACCGCCGGTGGTCGTCATCATCGAGGGCGCGAGGCGCTGCAGTGCGAGCGCTGCCGTCGTGGGCTACACACACACACACACACATGCACGCGCACACAAACACACACACAATCCATCCGCAGCTGTTCACAAGACACACACAGGCGCGCGCGCACACACACACACACATACACAAGCACACACGCGCACACACACATCAGGCACACACCGCCCGTGGTCGTCATCATCGAGGGCGCGAGGCGCTGCAGCGCGAGCGCTGCCGTCGTGGGCACGGGCCCGTGGCTGGGGTTCATCAGAGCAGCCACGAGGCCGTAAGCGGCGGCGGGCGCGGCGGAGCCGGGCTCTCCAATGGACGCGAACTCGACGCCAGCCTCGAGCAGCTGTGCGGTGGGTGTGGGGTGTGGGTGTGTAGGGGGTGTGCGTGTGTGTGTGGGGGGGGGGGCATGTGATCTGAGGCCGTAAGCAAGTCTCGGTGGGCGCGGCAGAGCCGGGGCACACACACGCACACGCACATGTACACACACACACACACACACGGGGCACACACATGCACATGCACACACACACACACGCACACACACACACGCACACAAACACACACACACACACGCACACACACACACACACCTGCACCACCACGTCTGGGTTGTCACGCATGCCAAACATCGCCAAGAATCCAGGCAGGTCGGTGCAGCACCTCGACACGAGGCCCTCCCCGTCCACTGCACCGCCACCGCCGCCGCCTCCCTGCAGGGTGTGGGGTGTGTGGAAGGTGTGGGGTATGAGGAAGGTGTGCGATGTGAGGAAGGCGTGGGGTGTGAGGAAGGTGTGAAGGGATAACAGTGCACTAAAAAGAGTACACTACGTTGTCACAGTCCCCATGCACTTACCCCGCCACACAGTTTGGAAGGTTGCTGTTGTTAGAGGTAGTTTGCACGCGAGTCTGCATGCGAAACTTTGCAGGTGCCTCTCTAAGATCCCCAAGAAGCCAAGGGGAAAAAATCAGGTGGGGCACCCTCAAATAGTACGCTACGTTGTGGGAGCCACTTTTGGCAGCTATGAACCGCGGCCGTGCCCCCACGGGGAGGAGGTTGGGTTTGGGGTCCCAATGCCCTGTCTAGCTCCCCTTTTTGCTCTAGGACTACATGTTGGCAGGCAGCCGGCTGGTAGCTACCACCCCCACAACTTACTGTTAGGGCCAGAACTAGACTGGGGTCTAGGCGGTGGTGGGTGCTAGGACTATAAGGTAGTCTTCGCTCGACAGCCGGTGTTACTGTTACTGCCCTGTGTTTGCCCAGTCCCGACCAGTAGCTAGGCCCCCACCACCAGTAGCCAGCCAACTGTAGTGCTCGGGCGCTCTATACGTCGAGCGTAGTCGAAAACACTGCCTAATCGGTGCGTCACACACGACCCCCCCCCCACCACCACACACACACACACACTCTCCTCCTCCTGCCTCTCCCCCCCCCAAGACAGCTACCACCACCCTCTCTCTCTCACTCTATCTCTGTCTTTCCCTCTCTTTCCCTCTCTCCCTCTCTCCCTCTCTCTCACTCTCACTCTGTCACATTCTCTGTCTCCCTCTCCCTCTCCTCCTCCCCCTGCCCCTCCCCTTCCCCCAGACCGCCGCCACCACCCTCTCTCTCTCACACTCTGTCTCTCTCTTTCCCTCTCTCTCCCTCTTTCTCTCCCTCTCTCCGACTCTCTCTCTCCCTCTCTCTCCCTCTCCCTCTCTCTGTCTCACTCCCCCTCTCTCTGTCGCACTCTCTCTCTCTCCTCCCCTGCACGCAATTGCAAAATCCAGCATCAACTTGCCGCCGCGCCCGCGCCCGCGGTCGCGGCTGCCCCCTCCTTCTCCCCTCCCCCTCCCTCTCCTCCTCCCCTGCAAACGACTGAAAATACAGTAACAGTTACATCGGTAACCATACAGTAACAGTACGGGTAACAGTGACATCGGCTTTGCAGCTAAGACGTCGTCTACTCCTAGTACCACCGCCTCGAGACCCAAGTCCAGTTCTGGCCCCCTAACAACCACCTGTGAGGGGCGTTAGCCACCAGCCGGCTGCCTGCCGACGCGTAGACCTAGGAGCAAAAAGGAGAGCTATTGTTATTGCAAACTCCATCCTCACCTTGCCGCCGCGCCTGCGCCCGCGGCTGCGGCCGCACCCGCACCCGCCGCCCCCGCCGCTGTCGCTGTCCCCTCTCTCCTCCCCTTCCCTCTCCTCCCCCCCCCAGACCGCCCCCGCCACCCTCTCTCTCTCTCTCATTCTGTCTCTCTTTCCCTCTCTCTCCCTTTCCGAATCACTCTCTGTCTCACTCCCTGTCTCACTCTCACTATGTCTGTCCGGTAGGTGCGTCACACGACTGTAAAATCCATCATCATGTCTCCTCCCCTTCCCTCTCCTCCTCCCCCCAGACCGCCACCACCACACTCCCCTCCTCCCTAGCAGAATCCCCTGCAAAATCCAATGCAAAATCCAATTCGAAAGCCATCCTCACCTTGCCGACGCGTCCGCGCCCACGGCTGCGGCCGCGGTCGCCCCCGCCGCCCCCGCCGCCATCGCTGTCCCTTCTCCCCTCCCCTTCCCTCTCCTCCTCCCCCCAGACCGCCGCCACCACACTCTCATCCCCTGCACACGACTGCAAAATCCAATGCAAGTCCAATGCAAAATTCAATACAAATCCGCTGCAAAATGCAAATCCAACGCAGCATGCAACATCCAATGAAAAAATCCAATGCGAAAGCCATCCTCATGTTCCCGCCGCGCCCGCGGCTGCAGCCACGGCCGCCCCCGCCGCCCCCGCCCCCGCCGCCGCCGCTGTCCCATCCCTCCTCCCCTTCCCTCTCCTCCTCGCCCCAGACCGCCACCAACACACTCCCCTCCTCCCTTGCAAAACCCCAGCAAAATCTAATGCAAATCCAATGCAAAATCCAATACAAATCCACTGCAAAAATGCAAATCCAATGCAGAACGCAAAATCCAATGCAAAATCCAATGCAAAAGCCATCCTCACCTTGCCGCCGCGCCCGCGCCCCCGGCTGCGGCCGCGGCCGCCCCCGCTGCCCCCGCCGCCGTCGTCCCCTCCGCTGATGTCGTCGTCGTCATCATCGCTGACAGCTGGCGCCTGGCTGGCCTTGCCGCGCCCGCGCTTGGAGGGCGGGCCCTGGCTCTGGCTGGCTTGGCTGGTCTTGCCGCTCCCGCGCGCCCCCGCCTTGCCGCCGCCCCTTGGCTTGGCGCCGGCCGCCTTTTTGTGGTGGGGGGCGGGGGAGAGGGTGTGGGGGGGGGGCGTACCACCCCATTGTATGTGTTTGTGTGTGTGTGTGTGCACGCATGTACATGTGTGTGTGTGTGTGTGTGTGTGTGTGTGTGTGCTGTGTGTTTTGTGCGTTTGTGCGTGTGCCGCCCACCTTATCGGCCTTGTCAGCCGCCTGCCTGTCTGCCACGGCCTCCAGCGCGCCCGGCACCGCGCGCCGCAGCGTGTGCACAAAGGTGGTGAAGGTGAGCGTGTCGAAGAGGCTGGAGACCTGTATGACAGGGGGGGGGGAGCATGCACAGCTGTCTCTCTCAAATGCCATGCGCATTTGCATGGCGTTTGCATGGCGTTTGCATGGCACTCAGGAGGTGCCCCGCTGCCCCACCCACCGGCGCGCCTGGCATCCGCAGGAGCGTGGAGTACAGGGCGGCCGCGGGCCATGCGACCTCGCGCTCCGCGTGCTTCATCTGTGCGCCCAGCGCGCTCGCCACGGCCGTGTTGGACACGCCCTTCTGCGCGAGGTCTGACCACAGCGACGTGGGCGAGCCCCCGACCAGCTGCGTCGCCACCGCCACGGCTGCATCAGCGTCCTCCCACGTCACGGGGCCCTCCTCGCCGTCGTCCGTCACCCGTGCCAGGCACGCCGACAGCTGCGACTCGGGGTCGTCCATGCTTGCTCCTCTGATGAAAGTTCCCCGCGGGCCTTGCAGCCTTAAAAAAAGCTGGCGCAAGCGAGGGGTTCGCAAGCAACAACTTTTGACTTTGCCTTTCAAACGACCGTCCACACTCTGCACTCAAATGGCCGAGGGCAGACACAGCATCAGCATGCAATCAGAGCGTGCCAGATAAGGTTGCTGCAGCACCTGTTCATGTGCTCCTGGGCAGAGAGGCAGCTGGCCGATCGACTCACAAATGCGTCGGTGTTGCGCGCACACATCGTGGCTGTTGCGTGCGTGGGGGACAATCATTGAATGATGGGCACTAAAATGGTGACGTAACTCCAAAGTTTCAGTTGGCTGTATCAGTGCATGTGCTCCCTTGGTGAGGTCAGTTAGCCGCCCGCTCGACTCATGACTCTGGAGCAAATGCACAGTGTCGTGCCCTGCCAATGGACGATGAACTGAGCTCTGGTCGACCATCTGTCAGACGTTTGATGATGAATTTTACACTAATTTCGAAATAATGTGCATGCGAGTGGGTAAGACAAACAACTGCTCAGCCTGCCCGGCCCGCTGATGCTGCCGCCCCTGTGGCGTCGGCAGCGGGCGCGCCGGCGGCGGGGCGGCCTGCCGCAGCGGGCGCCGCGCGTGCCGCATCTGCGCGCGGCCCCTCCCGCCGGGGGGGGCTGCCCGCGCGTGTGGGCGAAACGTCGCTGTGACGCAGCCACGTGCTGTCCATCCCTGTGGCAGCCGCCACCAGGCTCATAGCGAGCCGTGGCTCTGAAGGCCAGATGGCGCGCGACGGGATCGTGCGCGGCGCACTGCGCGACGCCTCCTACTTGGGGTCCACGCGGCATGTGAGGCGGCTGTTCAGTGACTGCTATGGTCCCGAGGAGACGGCGGTGGCGGCGGCGGCTGTGCGGGTTGCTGCAGCCGCCGCGGACGGCGTCAGCCTGCCCGTCTGCCTGGCTATGAATCTCGTGCGCTTTGTGCACGACGTCTCTGGCCGGGAGAGGCCGGCTGGTGGCGGGGTCGTGTCCGCGTGGTTCCTCAACGCCAAGCCTGCCGTCGGGGGCATTGGTGTGGAGCCGCGCCGGGGCGGCGTGCTACGTGTGCTCTTTACCGTGGCGTCTGACGCTGTGGCCGACACCGTCGTGCGCTCCCGCCGCAACCTGCACGACGTGGACCCGTCGGCTGCTGTCTTCGACGTCCTCAGTGACCGCGAGGAGGCGCAGCACCGGGCGCTGTGGCCCGCTTTCCTCGCCGCCAAGGCTGCGGGGAAGCGGGCGCAGTTCCACCGCGCGCGCCTCGTTGTTGACGGCGAGCGGGTGCCTGCACCTGCTTGCTAGATGGCATTCCCTCTGGGGGTGTTTTTGAAGGGGAGGTGGCGCCACACGCGTGCGGTGGCGGGTGCGGTGTGGTCGCTGAGTAGAGTGCTGCGGCGGGTGTGCTACTAGCCCCGCTTCCGGTGGTCTGGGGGAGGGCTTTTTGGTCCCTTCATGGTTTTATACCTTGGGTCCGCCCTCTGGCCATTTGAGGGGCTGGGTGTGCAGCCTGCACAGTGGTGCTGCTTGCTTGGCGCCCGCCACCAAGTGTGGATGGCGTTACCGTGGGCTACTTGTAGCTTGACCTTTTGTGGGCCTTGAGCCTTGATTCTCTAAGTCCCACTGGAGCTTTGGAACCGTACGTGTGACCGCCAGAAGTGGATTGTAAAACTCTCATCATCTCATCATTTAGGCAGGTGCTGGATAGAGGAGCACTGTCTCCATTTTATCGCCAATTGAGCAAAACATTGGGGGATTTAAAACAGGTGTGGGATGGCATTTTGAGTGTTGACCGAGTCTGTTCAGACATCCTGCGCAAGATTTCCGAACAGACTCGGTCAACACTCGAAATGCTGTCAACAAGTCTAGCCTCGTGGGAGGACAACGCATAACAACAGATTTCGTGACCCATCCTCGTCTGATCCTCGTCTTCTTCGAAAAACTTTATCCTGGCCCTCGTGTGGAAGCTGAGACTTGGTGGGCAGCATTATCATTCCCTAGCTATCAATCCCTGTCTGTGACATCCATGTTTTTTTTTAGTCCGTCAACGTGCCCACTCAGTGGCCACTGCCCATGGGCACATGGTTGGATTAAATAAATACAAACACAGAGCTGTTGCAGAGCTGTGCACAAGTGACTGCAGCTCCGTAGCTCGAGTCTCTTCATGTGTCGCTATCTGTTGGCATTTTGAGTGCCGCTTGTGCCTGTTCAGAGATCGTGCGCAAGATGTCCGGACAGGATCAAGCAACACTCAAAGTGCTCACACTGTCGCCGACCCGGCTTTCATCGCTGATCCAGCCATAAATTACTCGCCGGAAACAAAATGCCTGGAAGCAGTGGTCCACGCCAGCTGCCCGGTGTGGGACCCCTCCCCCACCCCCTCCCCCCTGCCGCCCCCTTCAAACAGCCATGCATCCAGCTATCCGGCCGCTCAACCAGGCCCTCCTTCGTGGTGCAAGCGAGCCCCCCCCCCCTCGCCCCTTAAGCCACTTTGAGCTTGGTGGGCCGGCCGTCGCGCGTCCCGGCCCACCACGCTGCAAAGTGGACCGCAGAGAGCAGGGCCACGCGCGTGGCGGCCTCGAACTGCGCCTGGCCCACGCTCACCGCCTGTCCGCAGAACGCGAACGCTTGCCATCGGTACATGCACGCGGCCGGCACTTCGGCGAGCAGCGAGATCGCGGCGCCCAGGGCAGGCGACCGCGGTGGCTCCAGCCAGGCCCACGCGAGGAGCAGGGAGACGTCGCCCCCGCAGCTGAGGAACACAGCCGACGCGGGGAAGTGAGCCGTCGCGGTCATCGTCAGGAGGGTGAGGACTGCCGTGTACACGCGCCGAGCGGCACAGCTGTCGACCGAGCGCAGCGCGTGCGCGAGGCGTGCAGACAGCTGGGCGCTGGCTGTCGGAAGGGCAGCGAGGGCGTACGGCGGGGCATGGAAGAGCACGGCCAGCGCGCCCGCTCGTGATCCCTCCATGAGGAGCCGCGCCGCCTTGACGGCAAGAAGAATGATGCAGGCCCAGCACCACAGCAGCGGTGGGCGGCTGGTACGGGGCTGCGATGGGGGCCTGGCCGTCGCCACGTCGGTCGCGGGGCCGCCTCCTGGGCTGCTGCAGTTTGGCGCCACCTGCTCTGCACCACCGGCGTCCAGCTCATGCAGCGAGACGTCAAGCTCGTCAAGCAGCGCGCGCAGGGCCGGCAGGGCAGAGCGGCATGTGCTCTCCCACGCCATCAGGTCGAGCGTGACACTGCGCAGCACCGCTGCATCGCCCGGCGCGCGCGTGCGCGGACCGCACAAGAGCATGCCCAGGTCGTGTGCCACGTCATGCAGGGTGTCCGCAGGCAGGCGCGCGCGCAGCAGCTCCGCCACAATCGCTTGTGCGGATGCTGGAAGTAGGGCCACCGAGTGCGCGGCAAGTAGGGCGTCACCGTCGATCAGCTGCACGATGAACACGCCGTGGGACGGGCGCGGCCCGAGGTCGACGTCGATGTTGACCAGGCCCGGGGGGTTCCCGCGTGCACGTGCGGCTGCCTGCAGCGTTGCCACGCTTGCACGCATGAGCGGCGTGGGCGCTGTGGCATTGCCATTCACACCCGACGGCACCCAGCTCACCACGAGTTCGGGGTCGCGTCCGAGTGCACGCGCGAGCAGGCCAAGGCCAAACTGCAGGTGCACGCGGCCGCTGCCCCCGCGCGGCAGCGCCAGCAGCGGCCACGTGGCAGACAGCAGCGGCATGCCCGGCACGTCCGCCAGGGCCGGCGTAGAGCGTGGAGGAGCCTCCACAAAGCGCCCGTCCGCTGCGCTGAACGCCAGCTCCGTCGGAGGCGCTCCGTTGCCGAGCAGCAGCACCGCGGCGTCGCCATCAAACATGCGTGCACCCTCCGGCAGCAGCTGCGTCGCTACGTCAGACGCGCCTATGCCCCGCAGCAGCATCATAGCCACCCCCTCGCCCCGGCCGCCGCCGTCGCCGCGCTCTGAGTCGTCGTCTGCGACCACCTCGCCGTGCACCACGACGCAGCCCGCGCCCATAAGCAGTGTCACACACCGCAGCGTCACCGGCGCTCCGGCCAGCAGCGAGGCTTTCTCACTGAGCGTGCGCTCGACGCGTTCGCGCTGGGCCTCGCGGCCTTCGTGCGTGGCGGCAAGCGGGAGGTCGGCCAGGTGCAGCGAGGGGAACTTGACGGTGAAGGTGACCGAGCGTCCCAGCAGGCGGGAGCGGTACGGCGGCTGGTCGCCGTCATATTCGGCGGGCGCCACCGGCACGGCTGCGCGTGCCGCGGAAGTGCTGCCAGTGCTGGCGCCAGCGGGGTTGTTGGTGGGGGCAGGGGCAAGCGTGTCGGCGCCGGCCTGTGCATTGGTGGGGGCTGCGACGGGCAGTGTAGCCTGCCCCTCCTGAACCTCGGCTGTGGTGCCCGCCTTGCCGCCCGCACGAGTGGGGGCGGCCTTGGGCGTGAGCAGCAGCAGCAGCAGCGGCGCACCACAACCGATCACGGCGACGATCGTCAGGTTGGCCCTGTGCGCCGCGTCAATCGGGAATCCAGCAAAGGCAGCGTGGGCTTCGAGCAATGCGTTGATGAGCAGATGGGCGCTGGTGGCTGCACATGCTTGGTAGATCGACATCGCACGCCGGGCCGGCCCACGCTCGGTGCAGAGCAGGATGGCCGTGACCTGCGCGCGCGCAATGCATGCACCATTCGTCGGTCGCGCGAAGCCGCGAGGCCGGAGTGAATGCGGGCTGCTTGTGTGCGTGCGTGTGTGCGTGCGTGCGCGTGGGGGGAGACCCCAGCTGGGCACCAAGCAACCCACAGGCATGGCAATCCTGGGCCAGCTGCTACCCCATCATATGCAGGTGAGCGCCGCATGCGTGCATGGCCAGCGTGACCCCCTCTTGCAACAGCACGGAGGCGGCGCCGCACCTTGTAGGCCGTGAAGAGGAGCGACGTCTCGACCCCTTTGCTGCCGGGGGTGGCCAGCTTGATCAAGGCGGGCTTGAAAGTGAGTACGAACGCGCCGTTGACCAGCCTGGACCACGAGAGCTCGGCGCAGCAGACCACGGCCACAACGCACGCACTCCACGTTGACGGGAGCAGGCAGTGCGCCTCGAGTGAGAACCGGGGGGAGAGAATGAAGACGAGCGCAGCAACGCTCGAGAGGCACAGCGCCAGGGCGTCTGGCGTGCCGCCAGAGCGGTACACGGACCAGCACGACCAGCACAAGCCCGCCAACATGAGCGAAGCATCCACGACCCTCAGCCAGACTGGAACCCGAGCGCGCGCCATGGCATCCATCCGAGGGCCGGAGCTCGCTGTCTGCTTGCAGCGTGGCGTGGCGATGGGTTGGGGAGTGCGTGGGGGGTGCCGCACACGCACACACGCACACACGCACACAAACACACACGTGGGCCTGCGCTGGCATCTGGCATGGCAAACCCAGGCATCTTGCGCACCCTCAAGCAGGTCTCTCTGTTGAGAGTTGGAGTGGCACGGCGTGCGTGGGTGCATCCAGGTAGGCG
The DNA here is from genome assembly GCA_016618255.1 of Chlamydomonas sp. UWO 241. Classification (NCBI taxonomy): domain Eukaryota; kingdom Viridiplantae; phylum Chlorophyta; class Chlorophyceae; order Chlamydomonadales; family Chlamydomonadaceae; genus Chlamydomonas; species Chlamydomonas priscui. Next base: position 74,565 of record VFSX01000179.1, read on the forward strand.
GCCGTGCGCTTGTGGCAGAGAAGAGGCTAGCATGGTGGATGTAGCAGGGGGGGCATGCAACGCGTCACTCACGTCCAGCGCTTGTCACCTTAGGAGCTTAGAGTGAGGTTGCTACGTACGCTTGCGTGCGTGCGTGCACAGTGCTAGCATAAGGCGACCAGAAGTTCCCGCACAGTGCAAGCGCGTCAGACCAGCGCGCCTCTGAACTGAAGCCTGGCCAGAAATCTGCCGCGCTCTTGCGCCCGAACGAGAAGTTGGACTAGCTATAGCACGTTGCATGCGCGTGGACAACACCTCGCAAACCTACAACTAAGATTCCACTCTTCCCACGTACATGCGCACACAGTCTGCGTGAGCTCTGGTGCTTGTGTGTGCATGTGTCGGCGGGCGATTGCGCGTGTTTGCGTGTGCGTGTGCGTGTGCGTGCGTGTGAGCGGGGTGGGACGCACGCCCAAGTTCGGACTGATCCCTACCTCTACCTGGTCCAAGGTTCAGCAGGAAAAGTCAAACCGCCCCTGGGCGCATATGTGTGTCGAAACCTTTTGCCACAAGGGTTCCTGAGTGCTGGCGCTGCTCCTCTCGCCGACCCGAATGCAGCGAGCCTCACACGCGCGCCAGCCCGCCTCAACCGCGGCAGCCCCCACAGACGTCGGCGCCGGCATCAGTGCTCAGGCAAGGGGTGCCTTGCTCCCAGGCCGCCCCTGCCGTGGCATAGCGCAGCCGCCCCGGGGGCGCACGGCACCCATCCGCGCCCGCCTCGAGCGTTAAGGCCACATTGTGATTCCTTCATCCACCAAGCTCCCGCCGCTGCACCACGGCTGGTCAGACGCGTGTCAGGAACGTGCTCACCGCCGTTCCAGGAGTGTTCACATGCACTGTCTTACACTCTTGAGACCACTATTCTCATACTGTGAAAGCCACACAGTCCACACTACTCTGCAGTACTATGGCTGTCCCTTCAGCTTCCCTACAGCACATCAGTGTGTTCCTGACAACACGCCCGTGCCCCTCCACGCGCGAGGGACCGCGCGGCCCTCTGTAAGTGGCGCGGCTGCTGTCGTGCCTCAGCGAGGGCCTCGGCGCTGGTGCGATCGCCAGTGTCGCTTGCGGCTCCTGGGCGCTTGATGCCGTCTCGCGCGTTTGGGGGGGGGGAGGAACGTGTTACACGAAACCTGAACCCGACAGAGAGACAGAGAGACAAGCCAAGACCGAGGCCCAAGCAGAGGGAAGGTCCTGGAAGTTGCCGGAGGCATCGTCGCCCCCGTCTTTGGTCACCACCACGTCGAGGTCGTCCTTGGGTGCGTGCTAGGTGAGACCTAGGGGGGCGCGAGGAGGCTCGCCGTGATGCTGCGGGGGGTTGGCGCGTCCGAGGTGCTGATGGCGCTGAGATGCCAAAGGGCGTGTGCCTGCTTGACAGCGAAACCGCGGTGCTGCCAGTTTGGTGACGGCACCTCCCCCCCCCACACACACACACAGTGCTTTTTCAATTGGGCGGTTAACCGCCAATGGCGGTTTCGGGGTGGAAACAATTTAATCGTTTTGGGGGGTTTACCGCCCGGTTTGATTTTTATCCCCTTTTTTCCGGGTCGTTCTTGTCTTTTTCGCTTTTGTTTTTTTCCGGGGGCGCACCCTGCGGCTGTCGGCGGCCGGGCTGTAAGAATTCAAGAATTGAACTTAATTCAAAAAGCACTTCACGCACACACCACCCGGTGGATGCTGCAGCGCAGGCGGGCTGGCGCTTTGTGGAGGGCTCTGCTGTCCGTGCCGCGCCCTCGCCCCCGCCAGGCGTGCCGCTGCTGTCTGCCGAGCGGCCGCTGCTGGCGCCGGACGTGTTTGGCGATGCAGTGCTGGAGGCTTCCCCGAACAGCAGCAGCCCCGCCTATGACACGTGTACCACCGCGGCCGGCGCGCCACGTCCCGACCACCCCGCGCCAACCGCCCCTGCGGGTTCCTGGAGCCCGCATCATAATTTGAGGCACCGAGGCGGCGCAGTTAATCGTGGATGGTTCAGGGCCGGCCAGTTCCCTCTGCAGCCTTCTGCACGCCCTCTCGCCGCCTTGACCCTCGCCGCGGGGCTGCTTGCGCGCCTCCCGCGTGCGCTGCGACCATCAACCAGTGCTTCTTCAATTGATTTCAATTAATTAATTCTTACAGCCCGGCCGCACACGGCCTGGGCCAAAATCGGCCAAAATCGGCCAAAAACGACCCCCCCAAAACGGCAAAATTCGTCCACAATCGGCAAAAGTCGGGCGGTAACCCCTAAAAAAATAATTCATTATAACCGCCCAGAAACCGCCGTAGGCGGTAAACCGCCCAATCGAAGAAGCACTGCCATCAACCCGCCGCTCTGCCTGCCGCTCGACCTGTCGATCGTCCGGACCGCGCCAGCGAGGCAGGGCGCAAGTCTCAGTGTTCAGGGGGGCACACAGTCGCCAGCTCGGCGCATGTGCACCGCTCGGCGCGTGTGTGCATCAGTGCTTTTTCAATTAATTTCAATTTATTAATTCTGACAGCCCGGCCACCGGCGGCTGCGGGCTGCGCCCCCAAAAACAACGGAAAAAACAAACAAAACACACACAAAAACTAACACACAAGGCGCCGACACGGTGTCACACCGCGCGAGGTGTCAAAGTGGAGGTGGTGCCTGAGGTGCCCGCCACCTCGCGTTTGTGGCGCTACCGTGGGCTACTTGTGTAGCTCGACCTTTTTGGTGAGCCTCGTTCCTGCTTTTTCTTGTCCCGCTGGAACTCTGGAACTGTCTGTGACCGCCGGCAGTGGATGTCACCATCTCGACATTGAATTGAGGAGCCGCAGGTGTGCGTGGCTGAGCTCAGGCAGAGATGTCGCCGGCTGCACCTCGCGGCCACCACCCGCCCCACTCCACCCGCCTCAGCCTCTGGCAGGCACAAGCACCTGCGCTGCTGGGTGGGCACGGTGCGTTGGTGGTGCTTGAGAGGGCTCGTGTGCAGTGCTGTAGCCGGTGTACCTCTGTACCAACCGCTCCGCTCTGGCGCGTAGACGTGTGATGGGTGTACACCCACATGCATGTGGACGCCTAGACGTGTGATGGGTGTGGACGCGGCAACACCAAAGGCGCTCGTGTCTGTGGTGCCTCTGGGCGCGCCTCCAAGCTGTGCGTGAAACATGCCAGCGGTGGTTTGGAGTTGTAGCTTGCCTGGGCATATATTTTGAGTCATGTTTGAAATGCACCCAACGGAGCGGATCTAGCGTCCAACACACGTTCTCGCACAAGCGCTCGAGCCTTCTTGAGCCGCCGACCGCGTTCCAGAGTGCATTCCAGTTGCAGTCCAATTGCAACGGCGTCTCCGCCCCCCACACCGGCTGCTCATCCGTTCGCCATGACCGCCCCCAAGATCGTCGGGGACTGGGATGAGTACCTTTGGATGGTGGTCTGCGGTGGCCTGGCCTCTGCGTTCATGGCGTGGGGCATCGGTGAGGAGAGAGCGAGGGCTCTCTGCGAGCTCTCGAGTGTGTGTACACACAAGCACATGCGCTTGCCACCCTCCCGCCCCTTCCCCCCTCAACCGTCATTGGCCAACGATTCGCGGTCATGAGCCGACGATTCCATGCGCGATGCCGTGCGTGTGCTCGTGCATCTGCGGTTTTGAAGTTCGTGGCCCACCTCTCCACCTCTCCCTCCTAGGCCTGCCCGCTCCGCTCCTCCCTCACCATCCACCCTCACCACCCTCCCTCACCACAACCCTGTAGGTGCCAACGACGTCGCCAACTCCTTCGCCACCTCCGTCGGTTCCAAGACCCTGAAGCTGTGGCAAGCTTGCATCATCGCCGGCGCGTGCTGCGTGCGTGTGGGTGCTGCATGCGTGTGCCGTCAGCCCCCTTGCGACGCAAGTGCTGCCTCGCCCTGCAGCTGCTGGCTCCCCCTGCTGGCTCACAGGGGGGAGATCCCATCCACCCTCTCCCTCGCCTTGGTGCCTCAAGTCGCCTTGTGTGTCAGCCATCGCCTGCCCCCGACTACCAGCCTCGCCCTCATCAACTGAACAGCTCAACCCTATCCCCCCCCCCTCCCCTGTCAGGAATGGGCTCACCGCCGTTCCAGGAGTTTTCACATGCACTGTCTTCCACTCTTCAGACCACTACTCTCATACTGTGGGAGCCAGACAGTCCACACTACTCTGCAGTACTATGACTGTCTCTTCAGCTTCACCACAGCACATCAGTGTGTTCCTGACATCCCCACCCCCCCCTCCCCCAACAGGCATCTTTGAGTTCGCCGGCGCCATGCTGCTCGGCGGCTCCGTTGCCAAGACCATTGCATCTGGCATTGACAACGTCAACCTGTACACCGACGTGCCTGAAATCTACATGTACGGCATGCTCTGCGCCCTCACCATCGCTGGCACCTGGTTGCTTATTGCTACTATGTGGTGCTTTGCGGTTTCGACAACCCACACTATCATGGGCTCCATCATGGGCTTCGCCCTGGTCTTCAGCGGCATCAACGGCGTGATCTGGTCCAAGGAGAAGGGTGACTTCCCCTTCCTGTCCGGCTTCCTGCCCATCGTGCTGTCGTGGTTCTTCTCCCCCATCATCGGTTAGTGCCCGCGCTTGTTGCGTTCTCTCTCCCTCTCTCCCCTCTCTCACGATGGCTGTGTGCGTCCGAAATCAGTGTGCGTCCAAAATCAGAAGACGTACAGCACTGCCCTCCCCCCCACACACCACCACCCCTTTGCCTAGACCTGATTGCCTGCTTGCCTGCCTGCCTGCCTGCCTGCCTGCCTGCTTGCCTGCCTGCCTGCCTGCCTGTCGCCCTGCGTGCCGCATTTGCTCACACCGCCTCTCCACCCCACTTCCCTCCCCAACCAATGCGCAGGCGGAATCCTCGCGGCCATCTTCTACAACATCTGCCGCATCTTCATCCTGCGTTCTGAGAACTCGACCAACCGTGTGATCTGGGCCATCCCTCTCCTCGTGCTCTTCACCCTCTTCATCAACATTCTGTTTGTGCTCGTCAAGGGCGCGGCTCAGGACCTGCAGAAGAAGTGGCCGTGCAAGAGCGCAAAGGGCTACAAGGGCATGGCCATCAAGGACTGCTCCGACCACTTCATCAACTCGTGCTGGATCTCCGCCGCCGCCGCCGGTGGCGTCGCCATCGTCTGCGGCCTCATCTTGATTCCTCTCCTGAAGCGCAAGATGCGCCGCGAGGCTGAGGCAGAGGAACTTGCGCTCGAGAACGGTGACAAGGCGGCCGAGGAGGACACGGATGAGCCCCAGGAATACGAGAAGATCCAGGTGCACGAGATTCCCGCCGACGCGTCGGTCTTCGTGCTGTCGTACCACTACGTCCTCCGTGCAGCCACCACCACCTGGCGCCAAATCGTCAAGGGCCTGACCTACAACGTGCACCGCGGCACCGCGAGCGACGCCAAGGGCGAGGAGATGATCGCCAATGCCGAGGTGTTTGCCCCGCAGACCGAGCGCATCTTCTCCTACCTGCAGGTGCTGTCCGCGTCGTGCGTCGCATTCGCGCACGGATCCAACGACGTCGCCAACTCAATCGGCCCCTTCCTCGGCGATCTACTTTGTCTTCAAGAACCACAAGGTGCCCGGCTCGTCCGCCGATGCGCCCAAGTGGATCTTTGCCCTGGGCGGTGGCATGATCGTCGTTGGTCTCGCGACCTACGGCTACAACATCATCATGACCATCGGTGTCAAGTTCCTCCACCTTACCCCCACGCGCGGCTTCAACGCCGAGCTGGCCGCTGGCATGACCATCGCCCTCGCCTCGTTCTTCGGCATCCCTGTCTCTACCACCCAGATCATTGTCGGCGCCGAGACCGGTATCGGCCTCTGCGAGTCCATCCACGGCATCCGCTGGGCGCTGCTGGCCAAGACGTTCTTCGGTTGGGTCATCACCATCATCCTTGCGCTCGGCTTCTGCGCCGGCCTCTTTGCCGCGGGCGCGTACGCGCCGTCCATCACCATGGCCGCACAGATGCGCGAGATGAACTTTGGCGTGTACAAGCTCACCACCGACATCTACAAGTCCGTCAACACCACCGCCCGCGTCAACTTTCTCGACGACCTCTGGTGGAAGGCCGCGCCGTCGAGCTGGGTCGCACCGTTCAACGCCCGCCCGTACAACGGATCTATGCTCGCATCCAACGCAAACAAGTCCTCCAATGCGTTCAAGTCTGCGATCGGTTCCGACGTCACCGGCAAGCGTGGGTACATCTTCCCCGAGCTCGTCCTCTACTACCTCAACGACGCCATCAAGCTGGACGCGACATACTCGCAGACTAACATCGGCATCTACGCGTAAGCATCGGCGCTGGCCGTCGAGCGGACGCGTCTGGTAGCCGAGGCGCCCTGCCGCCCACCGGCTCCCTTGCTTCAGCACGGGGCAGGCGCGAAGGCAGCAAGGTCCTGTTGTGCCCGATTCTTCCGTCGCGTCTCCGTTGTGCCCACGCCTGCTTGGCGCCCGTTTCAATAACTGCCGCACCCGTTTCAAAAACCGTCGCTTTTAAACCCTACATTTAACTCCGTCTCCATTTTATTTTGCTCCCCATTTGATCCCCAGTCCACATAGCCACATTTAATTTCTGCACCACCCCACCTAGAAGCAGAAGTCACCACTGAATTTGTCGCCGAGTTCGTGCACGACGGAGGAGCTGGCGCCCGTCAATGCATGCTGGACATTGGTCAAGATGGCTGCCCGTGGAGGCGGGCTACCATCACGGCTTCAGCGGTGGTGACCGCCGAGGCAACACAGAGTATATCCGCTTCACCATTCGCAGCGTTCGTCACCGCGCTCACCCTCGGGGTCGCTCGTCTGCCGGTGACTGGCGTTGGAAGGTCTTCAGGCAGCCTCCATGACAACTCTGTCGTCCATGCCCCCTGGAGGGTGGGACCTGGCCATGCATGAGGCATGGGGCGCCGGCTGAGCCCCATGCAAACGAGAGCTGGACAGCCATGCACTGCCAGGCGGAGACCGTTCCAGTCAGCGCCAGTCGGCTCTGCCGGCTTGACTGGCCACAAGGCCACTACTGTGACCCTGAGGAAGGTCCTTTTCTATATGCTCCTTGCCAGACATGTCTCTCAGAGACCGCTGTTTGGGGTAGTCTAGCCGGCGGGAGCGGTAGTCTATTGGCCGGGAGCCGGCGGTTCTCCAGTACACTAAAGTGGGCTGGAGTATCGGCGGGTGATCTCTAGTAGAAGAGTAGCCTGCTTAGCTGGAAACCCCGTGTTACTTGTTCGTGCACGACGCAATAGATGATTTCATGCTCTCGCACTGTTCCCTGATGGCAACAGCCCGGACCCAACATAAAACCCCCAACATAAAACACCAACCAGTGGGCGAGGCAACAGCCGGGACCCTGCATAAAACCACAACACAAGACCCTGGTCAGTGGGCCAGGCGACAACCAGGACCCTACATAAAACACCAACATAACATCCCGATTGGTGGGCCAGCCATGTGCTCCTCATAACGCGCGAGCACGCCTCAGCCAGATTCGCGGGGCGCGTGCGGGGCGCAAGTCACGCGCCCCCGATGCCCTGGTGGCACGCCGCGTGCGTGGACGCGTACATGGCTGCGGTGCGTGCGCGGCAATGTCGCTCGTTCCACTCCGCCTGCCTAACAAGATAGTGTCCACCAGGATTCTTTAACGAGTTGTAATAACCTGCTGTGGAGGGGGGTCGGCACGGCTGCATGCTGTGGTGATGACAGCGATAGCCTCGGGGATGAAGACTCCTCCTCTTCTCCCAGGAAGTGTGCCCCCGTTGACAGTTTACAGTACGCACCCTCTGGGCATGGGATTGAGGGAGCTGCCTAACGAGGCTAGCTACCAAGTGTGCCACCGATACAGGACATGCAGCCGTGTGGTGCTGCTAGGCCCTGCGTGCCACCGGCAGTGGTGCAGGCGGGGCAGACACGCACACGTGGGGCCCCCAACCTGACGGCAGGTCCACTGAACACCCACAAACACACAAACACAAAAATGCGCGTGCGCACACACACACGCACACCCTGACACACTCTCTCTCACACACACACACACACCAAACACATACACACATGCCGGCGGAGCTGGCTGTCAACCTGACAGCATGTACACTGCAGCACGCTGGCCCATGAGAGCATGCCATGCTGCTGCTGAGATCGGGCAGAGGTTCCAGCCTCGGCAGCGCATGCTGCTCGCTGTGTGCTGTTCCAGAGAAGTTTTTGGGGGGCGGTTTGGAGCTGACAAGTGTGACGAGCAGAGTGCTCCTTGCTCCCTCTTGGGCTCACCAAGATGGCGTTCGCATGTTGTTGAGCCGATGGTGGCTTGCGGGAGGGGAGTGGGGGGAGGGGGGCGCGGAGGGGGGGGGCGGGTTGAGAGGATGTCAGGGAGATGGACATGTGAGGTGGGGTGACTGACCACCAAGGAGACGGATAGATTGCTGAAGGGACAGACAGGCAGCTGAGGAGACAGACGGACTGCCGAGGAGACGGACAGTCTGCCGAGGGCTCGTCGGCGAGGAGACTGACAGCGCAGACGTGGCGCAAAGAGAGGTTGGCGCGCGCCTGCGACGGCGTCCACACCCACGCACAACCGCCGCCTCAGACGAGCGGGTGCTGGTTTTACAGCTTTTACATGTATGCATGAGTTCAGGCCTAGGCTACACGTCTATGGGAGCTCTACTAGCAGAGCCCGCAAGGCCACGCAGCGCGCCAGCCTACCAGGAGCGGGCGCTGTACAGCGGCCTGCAGATAACCCGGCGCACGCTTCACCCCCCTCCCCCTTCCATTGCCGCGCGCCGCGTCCATGCCCCTCCATCCCATGTTGTATTCCATGTCCATGTGTTTTTGGTGTTTTAAATACGTGACACGTATGTATAGTTGCTGTTGTTGTTGTTGGCTGGTTTGCAGCTGGTTTGGATGTTGAAAACGAAGCGCCGAGCAGTTGAGAAAAAAGTGACGAAAGCAGGACGAAAGTTCAGAAAACAAAGTGCGCATCCGCGTGCCTGCGCCTAGCGCGCCCGCAGCAGCGTGAACGAGATGTCGGCGGGCGCGTGCAGCATGTGGCTGCACGGGTTCACCGACCGCATCGACATCGCAGTTCAAAAACTGGCATTGACGACGGTTCAGGAAACAAAACGCGCGCCCGATGCTTGCGCCTAGCGCGCCCGCAGCAGCGTGAACAAGATGTCGGCGGGCGCGTGCGGCACGTGGCTGTACGGGTTCACCGACCGCATTGACAGCCGCGCGTGCGGGCTCCCCGTCGGGTGCCACCCCTTGAGGTGCTCCGACGGCGGCCTGTCCGCCACGGTTGGCGGCATATACATCCCCGCGTAGTCGCCCGGCCCGAGGCGCTGCGTCGGGCTGGCGCCCTTCCAGCCAGGGCCCTCGGCGCTCTTGCGCGTGGCCGCGCCTGTGTCCACAATCGGCGGCAGCGAGACCGGCTCGGGGCCGCCCATCGGCATCGGCGTGATGCCGTGCCCCGGGCACCCGGTCGACACGAAAGCCTTGCCGAGCGCGTCGCGCGCCTTCTGGCGCAGCTCGCGCGACAGGCGGCCGCCTGCGCAGCAGCATGGGGGGTTGGGGTTGGTTTGATGATGGATGTTACACGGTCAGGGACACCTCTAGAGGTTTTAACAGTCGGTGTGGCACAAGGTGTGACACCATGCATGATGATGTACAAGACGCGTCTCTGAGCTGAAGCTGCATTATTAGGAGCAAGGGTTGTGGGTGAAAAGCCGTGAGCGGCGGACAACTGCACAGCATTCGGGTTTGGCCTGCGCAGCAGCATGGGGGGTCGGGGTTGGTTAACAGTCGTTGCGACACGAGGTGTGACACCACGTATGATGATGTACAAGACGCGTCTCTGAGCTGAAGCTGCGTTATTAGGAGCAAGGGTTGTGGGTGAAAAGCCGTGAGCGGCGGACAACTGCACAGCATTCGGGTTTAGCCTGCGCAGCAGCATGGGGTGGGGTGGGGTTGATTAAACAGTCGGTGTGATACCATGCATGACGATGTATAAGACTTGTCTGTGAACTGAAACTGTGTTAGGAGTCAGGGTTGCAGGGAAAGGGCCGCGACAGGCGGACACCAACACAGCGTTCGGTTTAAGAGTCACGGGGAGAGGGCAGCGAGAGTGAATACTGCGCCAACACCAGCGTCCGACAGATGTAAAATCGACCACCACACACACACACACACCTAGGTTGTACTTATGCACCATGAGCGAACGTCCCAATGCTGCGCGCGTGCACACACACACACGCGTGCACACACACACACACACACACACACACACACACACACACAACACATACGCACACACAACACACACACACGCGCACCTGGGTTATACTCATCCGCCATGTAGTCCAGGGTAAACGTCCCAATGCTGCGCGACGAGAGCGGGTACCCAAATCCACCCTTGTGGCCCGGCTGCACACACAGGTTCTTCTTGCCCTTGAGCCTGCCGACCAAGGGGGTCGTTGCAGAGTGGGTGGGTGGGAAGAGAGTGAGGAACAGGCTAGTTTTTAGCGGTGAGCGTTTTTTGGCGTACACCAGGGGGCAGCCCCCCCCCCCAAATGGCTGCACACACATGTCATCTTTGCCCTGGAGCCTACCAACCAAGGGGGATGTTGGGGTTGGGGGAGGGTGGGAAGAGAGTGAGAGACAGGTTATTCTTGCCACTGAGCGTACGAGAAGGGCCCCGAAATGGCTGCGCACACAGGTTCTTCTTGCCCTTGAGCCTGCAGGCCACGGGGAGTGTTGGGGGGTGGGGGAGGGTGGGAAGAGAGTGAGGAACAGGTTCGTTTTTTCCATTGTGCGTACATCAAGGGGGGGGGGGGACCAACCCCCCCCCCCAAAATGGCTGCACAAACAGGTTCTTCTTGCCCTTGAGCCTGCCGACCGAGGGGAGTGTTGGGGGTGGGGGAGGGTGGGAAGAGGGTGAGAGAAATGCTATTTTTGCCATTGAGCGTGTGAGAAAGGGCAAAGATGACCTTTGTGTGCAGCCAGTTGGGGCTCGATTAACGGAGGCGCGTTCTCGTCGCCGAGCCCTGGACCCAGCAATGCGGCGCTGCTGGTGACTAGGATCTCCGTGCCGAGTACGAGCGGGATAAAATACGACTGGCCTGGCTCCTGCTAGACTGTCCCTCGGTGGAAACTACAGGAGCGGCTTGCCCGGCGCTGTCATGGCTTGGCGAGTAGCCGCGGCGCTGCCGCGACCCGTGCTGGGAGACGGCCCTTATCCTCCTCCCATGCAGGACGCCATGCGGCACCGATCTCGACGAGTTGATCGACGAGCGGAGGAGCTGGCGCCCGTCAATGCATGCTGGACATCGGTCAAGATGGCTGCTCGTGGGGGCGAGCTACCATCAGGGCTTCAGCGGTGGTGACCGCCGAGGCAACAACAGAGTTTATCCGCTTCACCATCGCAGCGTTTGTCACCGCGCTCACCCTCGGGGGCACTCGTCTGCCGGTGACTGGCGTCGGCATTGGTCTTCAGGCAGCCTGCCATGACGACTCTGTTTGCCCAGGCCCCCCTGGAGGGTGGGACCTGGCCATGCATGACGCATGGGGCGCAGGCAGAGCCCCATGCATGGAGTTGGACAACCATGCACCATGCCAGGCGGGGACTTTTCTGCTTCAGCGCCGCCAGTCGGCACAGCCGGCGTGGTTGGCCTCAAAGGCCAGGAGGAGGACGGTCCTTTCCTATACGCTCCTTGCCAGACATGTCCCTCAGGGACTTGTTTGGGTCTAAACTAGCCGGCGGGAGCGGTAGTCTAGACGGCAGGTAACCGGCTGGTGGCTATCGTCCTTCACAGGGCGGTGGCACTAGGACTAGTGTTGTCTTAGCTGGAATGCCATGTAACTGTAACTGTAGTTGGGGGGGGAGACTGCACCCCCCCACACCAGTGGTCCCTGGGAAGGAATTTAGTAAAAAGTTTTTTGCTGACTCCAGCAACTTTGACCGCTCATACCAGGCACAATACACAGCAAATATTCATGCAACGCATGCCGTTGGGCTGCTCTCGGCAAGAGCTTTCCGCTCTACGCCCTCTCCCACTTAGTGTGTGGTGGTTTTCTGGGAAATAGGAAATCCGGCTCGGAGCGGTATACGGCTCGCAGGGGAATCATTGCCCCCCACCCCCCCCAATGGCTGCACACATAGGTCATCTCTGACCTTGAGCCTGCAGGCCATGAGGGGAATGTTGGAGGGGGGGGCAGGGAGGGTGGGAAGAGAGTGAGGAACACGTTGTTGAGCAAGAGTTGAGACAGGGGGCAGTGTTTCCGTTGGCCACACGCCGCACCCCGTAAACGTGTTTTTGCGGGGTGAGATTGGCTGATTCGGCCGACACAGCCGTCGAGCCAGGAGCAGTGTTTCCGTTAGCCACACGCCGCACCCCGTAAAAGTGATTTTGCAGGGTGAGATTGGCTGATTCGGCCGGAGCTGCTGGGTGAGATTTAGGAAGTGAGCGTGAAACCCGGGTTGAGCCATCACTACTTTCCCAAGATCCTTAGCCGAGCCGCTGGCCATGGGGGGGTGGGGTGGGGCGGGGGGGAACATGTGCAAAATCCATGAAAATCTATGGGGAAAAAAAAATCCTGAATAAACGTAAAAATGATGCGAGGGGACACCCACCTGTCGTCGGTCACCTTCGGCCTCGCGCACGCCGCACTCGCGTCAGTGTCATACGGTGTCGGAGAAATGAGGCTCCCTGCACGCGCGCATGTGTGTGTGTGTGTGTGTGTGTTTGCGTGTGTGTATGTGCCGCGCTCGCGTCGGTGTCATGCAGCGTTGGCGAAATGAAACTCCCTGCATGTGTGTTTCCATGCGCGCGGTGTGTGTGTGTGGCACGCTCGCGTCGGTGTCATACGGCATCGGCAAAATGAGGCTCCCTGCATGCATGTGTGTGTGTGTGTGTGTGTGTTTGAGGGTGTGGGCAGGGAAGGGTGACGTGGTGCGTCAGTGTCATGCAGCGTCGGCAAAATGAGGGTCCCTGCATGTGTGCGTGCATGCGCACGGTGTGTGTGCGGCACAATGTTTGGTCTGGGGCTATACCAGCTAGTCTATACAGCCAGCAAAATGAGGCTCCCTGCATGTGCGTGTGCAGGTGAGGGTGCAGGCGGAGGCGGAGGGCGAGGGTGGGTGGGTGTGACATGCGCCGGTGAAATGAGGCTCCCTGCGTGCGCGTGTGCGTGTGTGAGTACGAGGGTGCCGGCAGGGTGGCGTGGTGCGTCGGAATCATACAGCACCGGAAAAATAAGGCTCCCTGCGTATGCGTGTGCATGTGCGTGCGGGGGTGTGGGCAGGATGAGTGGGTGTGCCCCCCCCCTCCCTCCCCCGCCCACACGCCCAATAACCCGTCAGCACCACCGATGGCCTGAAAGCCCTGGCCCGGCAAGCCACACACACACACACACACACACACACACACACACACACACGTGCACACACGCACACACACACACACACACATGCACAAACACACACACACACACACACACCTGTCAGATCTGCCGACAGCCTGAATGCCTTGCCCGGTGAGAGCGCTCCCCCATACCCACCCACCCACCCACAGAATGTGCATGCTCATACGTGTCCCGCGGAGACAAATTGGTGGTACCCCCCCACCCCCACCTACCAGTCAGAACTGCTGACGGTCTGGGCGCCTTGCCCGGGGAGAGCGCGGGCCACACACACACACACACACACACACACACACAACACACACACACACGCCCACACACACACACGCACGTGCATGCGCACACGCGCACACCCTAGTAAAAAAACGCTATCAGGCGACGGACTGTAAAATCGACCCCCCCCCCCCACACACACACATACATGCACGCACCTATCAGAACCGCCGACGGCCTGAATGCCTTGCCTGACGAGAGGACAGGCAGGCTGCTGGCAAGGCCCTTTGCGAGCGTGCGTTCGACACACACACACACACACACACACACACACACGCATGCACGCACCGGTCAGAACCGCCGACGGCCTGAATGCCTTGCCCGTCGAGAGCACGGGCAGGCTGCTGGCGAGGCCCTTTGCAAGCGTGCGTTCGACCATGAAGGGCTCTAGGTAGACATCGCCCTGAGAAGCCGCAACACGGTGAGTTAAGGGTTTAGGGTTTGGGGTTTAGGGTTTAGGGCTGCAGGTTTAGGCAGAGGAGGGCAGGCTGCTGGTGAGGTCCTTGGCGAGCGTCGTTCAACCATGAAGGGCTCAAGTTAGACGTCGCCCTGTGGCAGTTGTTTTGGGTTCAGGGTTCAGGGTTTAGGGTTTAGGGTTTAGGGTTTTGGGTTTTGGGTTGAGGGTTTGGGATGGAGGGATTATGGTTTAAGGGTTAGGGTTTCGAATTTAGGCGAGCGGTTGACCATGTAGGGCATTAGGTAGACGAAGCCCTTGAAAAAACAGCGTCACGCACAGGCCTGGACGGACACGGTGCACACAGATGGGTGGGGGCTGCTTGCAGCGGGGTGGGTGTTGCGCTTAGAGGGTGTTGCACGGGCACCAGTGGGTGGGTGGCAGGCGGCAGCTGCAGCAATGGCACAGGCACGGAGTCTTGTGGGCTGTGTGCTTCAGGGTATCAGCCCCCCCCCCCCCCCCCCCGTGTTATGAGCATGAGCTCTCAACGGCGGCAGCGGGTGTGCAGCAGCAGCAGCAGCAGCGGGTGTGCAGCAGCAGCAGCAGCGGCAAGGGAGCCACCAGGGCAGGGTCTCCCATGCAGCAGCAACAGCAGCAGCAGCAGCAGCAGCTGCAGCAGCAACACGGCGGGGTTCCCTCCCACCTCTGCCGCCAGCTTCAGTTCCTTGTCCAGCATCGCGTCGTGGCCGTTGCCCTTGACAGGCTGCGGCACGCAGAACCGCTTTCCCTTCCACCGCGCCGGCACGTCTGCAGGGGCGGGTATTGCGTGCAGAGGCCAGGGGGCGGGCGGTGTGTGTTCAGGCGGTGGTGGTTCGGGGTCTGTTGTGTGTGTGTTGGGTCGTGGTGTTGCGGTGTGTGTGTTGTTGCTGCTGTACTGTCTGTTGCGGCGGGGTTGCATGGGTGCAGCCAATTGTGTTTTGGTCAGAGGTGCGCTCCCCTTCCCCCATCTCCCTCCAGAAGTTGCGCAGTTTCACTTTCATGTCTGTTCGCGGTGATCCCGTTGAAGCCCGGTAGTGCCTCACCTTGCGAGAAGGAGTCTCTATACGGGTCTCCTCCTGCTGTAGACGTCAAGCTGCTCTCTTCCCTGCACATGCAGGAAACATGGAATGTGGGATGGCGCTCTGACGCGTGCCGCCAGGCGGTTGCTGCCATTGCATGTTCGCCAGGAACACCCCTGGCCCCGAGACGCACCTGAACGTGGCGTACATCTCCCGCTCCCTCTGAGTTGTTTCCGCTGTCGCCATCCTGACGTGTGGAGTGGGACATCTGCAGCCGTGAGCCCGTGAGGGATTTGCAAGCAAGTGTGGAGGACACACTTTTGTGATTCTCAAGATGATGAAAGTTTTACAATCCACTTCTGGCGGTCAAGATCCACCAGCACCGCGGCTTGGTTGAGAGAGAAGGTGGTGGTAATGCTGTAGTGAAAAGCCCTGACAGGTGGTGGGTCAGTAGAGGCATGCACGACGCAGCACGGAAGCGGAGGCATGTTGCAGAGGTGCGAGTGTAACAGCACCTGCTGGTATGCTGCTATGATGATGAGAGTTTTACAATCCACTTCTGGCGGTCACACGTACGGTTCCAAAGCTCCAGTGGGACTCAGAGAATCAAGGCTCAAGGCCCACAAAAGGTCAAGCTACAAGTAGCCCACGGTAACGCCATCCACACTTGGTGGCGGGCGCCAAGCAAGCAGCACCACTGTGCAGGCTGCACACCCAGCCCCTCAAATGGCCAGAGGACAGACCCAAGGTATAAAACCATGAAGGGACCAAACAGCCCTCCCACAGACCACCGGAAGCGGGGCTAGTAGCACACCCGCCGCAGCACTCTACTCAGCGACCACACCGCACCCGCCACCGCACGCGTGCTATGTGTGGGCCGATAGAGCATGCTGGGTGCGCGCAATTGTAATGTTTTGGCATTTTGTCTGGGCTGTCAAAGTGGCAGTGCATCAAAGTGGCAGCTGGGAGTTCAATAAAACAATTAATCGAGTTGTTTTACAATCCACTGCCTGCGGTCACAATCAGCACCAGAGTTCCAGCGGGCATGTCAGACAGCAGGCTCGAGGCCCACGAAAAGGTAAAGCTGCAAAAGAAGCCCACAGTAGCGCCACCCACACGAGGTGGCGGGCGCCAAGCAAGCAGCAGTGCGAGCCAGGCACCCCTCTCAGCTCTGAAGCAACCAGAGGCAGACCCCAGGTATATCCGGCTGTAAAGCCAGGATCATGAAGGGAACCAAGAAGGCCCACCCCCAAACACCCCAAATTGGCCAAACACGGCACCCGCCGCGGCGCTCTACTCAGCGACCACACCACATCCGCCACCACGCGCGTGTGGCGCCACCTTCCCTTCAACCCCCCCCCTCCCCCAGAGGGAATGCAACTCGGAAAACAGGTGCAGCCACCCGCTCGCCGTCAACCACGAGGCGCGCGCGGTGGAATCTTGGCAGCGCCCGGTGCTGCGCCTCATTGCTGTCACTGAGGACGTCACAGACGGCGGCCGACGGGTCCAGTTCGTGCGTGAAAGTGGTGGGTGCTTCAGTAGGTAGGTCAAGATTGTTTTTACAGTTTTTTACAAGTAGGCGCCCTGAGGACCCCGGGAAATGAGTAAAGGCCTAGACTTCATGTCTAGGGAAGCTCTACTAGTAGAGCCCGCAAGGCCACGCAGCGCGCCAGCCTACCAAGGGTCAAGAGTGATGATGGACGTCGGTACACAGGGCAGGGCTGGCTTTTAAGCGCAGCAGCGGGCACACACTGCAGCTGGCCGAGACCAGCGCTATGATCCACCCTCCCCTGCACCCCCCTAACAGATGTGACTCTGCCATCAGCACGCACGGCAGGGACGCCAACAAACTGCCACTCCGGCCGAGACCAGCGCTGATGATCTTACCTACAATAATACAGTGGCAGGCGTGTTACACCTATGTGCGGGCCCCGGCCCCGGTCGTCTGTGCCAGTCAACAGTCAACTGACTCAACTAGGGATTCTCTCGGGGATTTCAACTGGTTTTGCAACAGGATTCTCAACCCGTCCCCGTCTTAGTGCAGCAGCTGCGGCTCTAATTCACTGCATGCCGCAGTGCCCGTTCCCCTTGCCGGCCGGCAACCTTGCCGAAGGCTGAATTGAATTCGAATTGTAGCATTGGTACTCTAGTACTTAAGTGTGCAGGAGTATCGGTGGGTGTCTCAAGTAGACGAGTAGCCTGCTTAGCTGGAAATCCCGTGTTAATTGTTACTTGTTACTTGTAGCATTTATTTTGAAGTTTGGTTGGGGCCGAGCAGAGTTTGTTAACCGTGCCGCTGCCTAGCCCGCACTTTGTCATAGTAATTTGCCGGCAGGCAAAGGACCACTACCAAGCCTCCCCCCTGCCGTGTCTCGTAGTCGGCCATTGACAGCCAGGGTGGTGCCGGGTCACACCGCCTACCTGCGTGTCGTCCTTTGTGATTTCACTACTTCACAATACGTGGGGGGGGGAGGGTGGCTGCGGTGTATGTGTGTGTGTGTGTTTGTGTGTGTTTTGCGCTTGTGTGTGCAGGCATTTGTGGCGGCGGTGCTGTGGCAGACGGGCTGACGTGCAGGCTGAAATGTGTGTGTGTGTGTGTGTGTGTGTGCCTGTGCCTGTGCCTGTGTGCGCATGTGTGCACGCACACGCACACGTTCCCCTTAACCCTCAACCCCAAACCCCAAACCCTAAACGTGCACGTACCAGCACGCTCCCTGCGGCACCGTCGGTGGCCAGATCACCGGCACGTGCATGCAGTGCTGAGTCAGCAGAGTGCCAGCCGCGGCGAGCGCCTCAGCCTGCGAGCACAGGGGCGCAGGGTTGACGGTTAAGGTTTTAGGGTTCAGGGCCTCTAAAAAAGAGGTTTAGAGCTTGGGTTTTAGGAAGATTTTGCAGGTTGCAGGCGGTGCTGAGTCAGCAGCGCGCCCGCCGCAGCCAGCGCGTACATCATAGTTGCTACGCACACAAAAGTATACCCGGCATTTTTTATGTTGCGCGCACAGTCACATGGCTTTCAACGGTGGTTTGTATGAAAAGGCAAAGGACATGCTCAAGCGTATCATACTCGAACTGTGTACAGGGACATTACTATATGAGCCAGGTCAAGTCGCTCAGGCACGCGCCAAGATGCGTGAGATGAATAAGCATGAATAAGCACCGGAAGATTGCAAAACTAGATGCCCTTGAAGAATGTTGGCAACCATGTACCGGAAGAGCTCAACGACGATTACGCAGTTACGGAACGCCAGTTGAATTATTAGAATACCGTTGAGATGCGGTGCCTTGCCGGAAATTTTGTTAAGGGCCAAATTATTTAAGATTTGTGCGCCTTGCCGGTGAGTTGGATTTGTCGGAGCTTTATCGGAATTATTGCATCGGCAAAAAAAAGGTGGAAACCGAGAGTGTGGACAAGATTCCAAGACTCCATGCAGACAGCGCAAGCAGCAATCGAGCAGAGGGCGAGGCGCATCTTGCGACCGCCTCAAAGTTCCTTCTGGACAGCCCTCCCTGAGTGAAGCAAGGGCTCCGAGGAGAGGCTGAGCTAGGCGCGTACGTCCCACCTGACGGAATGCGCCCTCGTGACACCATGGGCGCGGCATTGAGCACGTCAGGTACGCATGATCACGTGTTCAGCACACGATGGAGAGGAGCTGTGCCCTGCGCGATGCTGGTGGTGTGATGTTTGGCTCCATGCGGCACATGCATGTGCGTGCGTGTGTGCGCCCGCATAGAAGGCCGCGTCAAGCCGTCGCCAGGGCGTAGCTCTGCGCAGACGGCAGCGCAGAGGTGCGTCGCGCAGGCCTCGCGGCCGCAGGGTGCGAGTTTGCCCTGGCGCCCCTTGCCGGTGCCATGCCAGATGGCAGCCTGGTGGATCGCGCGTGCTGCCGCGAGGACCCAGGCGTAGTCCAGCAGGTCGTATGTATTGACCTAGGGCAACGGGTGGGGATGGGGGCTGGGGCTGGCTGCCACGAGCTAGGCTACCCCCCAAAACAGATGCACGCCAGGGGCCCCGGTGCCCCACGAGTGCCCACCATGATCTAGAGAGTAGTGTTACACATCCACTGCTGGATGGATGGTCACTGCATTTTGCATGCCCCGCTTGCACTGGGCCCACTCCTGGGCTCCTCGGGAGGCCTGCACACAGGTAGTTCAATGCGCTGGGCATCGAAATTTGCATTTCAAAAGCCCACGGGTGCAGCGACACCCGCCCTACATCCCTCTCCTGGGGATGGCTCCTGTCAGTGGCAGGTTAAGGTCTCATGCATCCTCATGACGACCCCCCCCCCTTTGTGACCTATGCGCAGGCAGGAGTAACCAGGTGGCGCCAGGCGCTGCAGGGGGCGCTGACCTGGAGGCAGCACTGCCCGACCGCACCCCCACACCTGGCGCACACGCCCAGAGTGCCGGCACTGGCGGCGCGGTGCTCTCTAGTGGCGTGCGGCGGCCAGCGCCCGTGGCGGAGCAGGCAGAGGCGGCGCCGCTCATACCCGTGCTGCCGTCACGCCCGGAGCGCCGCCATGCGCCGCTGGCCGTGGCCGCTGCTCGTGCGCGCGAGGCTTTCCCTGGTGGTGGCTCTGGGCATGCACACGAGAGCTTCCTTGGTGATGGCTCCAACCGTGAGAGCTTCCCTGGTGACGGCTCTGGGCGCGCCAGCCACCACAGCGGCCACTGGCAGGGCAGCAGCAGCAGCAGCAGCTCAGCGGCAGTGGCAAGAGGGCATGGCGCGCGCATGGGGCCTGCGAAGCGCGCAAGCGCAGCAGCAGTGCCGAGTGCTGTGGGTGCGCACGGCGGCACGCTGCAGCTGCCAGCCAGGACACCGTTGTCCATGCCCGCTGGCTCAAGCTCCCATGCGTCTGCCTTTCAGCCACGCAGCGCTGGCACTGGCGCCCACGGCCACAGCCTGAGGCGCACAAGCGCTGGCACTGCCGCTGCGGCATCTACCTTTCAGCCGTATGGCGCTGGTGCTGGCGCTGTGGCGTCTGCGTTTGAGCCGTATGGCGCTGGCGCTGAGGCTCCACGCTGGCGACCCAGCGCTGCTGCAGGCGGCGGCGCGGGCGCGTGCGCCGAGGCGGTGAGCAGGCAGAGCGCGCGCAGCGGTGCGCTTGTGGGCAGGGTGCCAGCTGGCATGCAGAGCGCGTGCAGCAGCGAGGCTGGTGCTCAAGTGAGCCGCGGCAGTTTGGCTGCCAAGGGCGGCGCTGACGC
This sequence comes from Chlamydomonas sp. UWO 241, assembly GCA_016618255.1. Classification (NCBI taxonomy): domain Eukaryota; kingdom Viridiplantae; phylum Chlorophyta; class Chlorophyceae; order Chlamydomonadales; family Chlamydomonadaceae; genus Chlamydomonas; species Chlamydomonas priscui. The sequence goes on from VFSX01000179.1 coordinate 94,900, forward strand.
GCGTGCCACGGGCGCTGCGGTCGCCGACAGCAAGGCCGGTGCACGGGGCAGTGCTCTTGAACCAAGCAGGCAGGCTACGCTCGGCAGTGCAGCAGCTTCCAGCAGGCAGGGCGGGCGTAGCAGCAGCAGCAGCGCGGTGCCTGGCAGCAGGCAGAGTGCGCGCAGCGATGCTTCGGATGCGGGCGGCGGCCGCGACCAGGCGGGCTCAGCTGACCACGCAGCAGGGGCGGTCAAGGGTTCAGATGGCCGGGCAAAGGGAGGCGCCAAGGGCCCAGAGTCGGGTCAGGAGGATGAGGACGCGTACGCGAAAAAGGGTGTACCGTGCTGTTTTTCCGGCTGATCCAGGTGCCAAAGGTGGACTCAGCTGAGCAGACGTTCAAGGCAAAGGTCAGCGCGCACCTGGAGGTGTACCTGCCTGAGACTTCAGTCGATTTTGCCCCGAAATTCGTATCGATGAAGACCAACCACAAGTGGCCGCTGCGCTTTGAGCCCCAGCTCAAGAGCGAGAGGGACGGCCAGCGGCAGGTGCAAGAAGCGGGCGCGATCGTGGAGGTGGGGGCATACGAGGAGATGGAGCTGGAGCCGTTCCCCTGGACGTGCAGCGCCTGCACTGCAGCAGCCTTGTGTTCAACATCTGCAGCATAATCGCCGTGCGCAGAGCCATCTGTGCTGGTGTGGTTGGCGTCGAGGAGCGGAAGGAGCTGGAAGGCAATGCGCAGCGGCTGGGCGAGCTGGAAATGTGGTTTCACGAGCGGTGGTTTTGGGGCAGAGATGCCCCCATGGCCGTGTTCGTGACGTCCCCGGACAGCCTCCATGACGATGAGTGGCGACTGCTGCGTGACGAGGGGCGCTGCGGGGTGGAGCTGCACGTGCAGGGGTCAAAAGATGGGCAGTTCGTGTCGGGACCACGAATGGAGGTCAAGCCCATTATCATCGCACAGCGCAGACAATTTTTTACATCTTCAATATCTGCCTTCCGGTGAACTTCATCGTGCTCTTCTCATTCCTCAGCGTCCGCTTTGGCATGGCTGAGCTGGGTGCACGGCTGCAGGTGACGCTGGCCATGGTGCTGACGCTGGTCGTGTTCAAGCTGACGGTATCCACGGCCAAGTACGTGCCAATCACCGGCGTCATTACTCTGCTGGATGTGTACATGTCTGCTGCATTCGTCATCGTGGCACTGGTGGCGCTGCAAAACCTGGTCGTCTGCGAGGTTCAGAATGGCTGGCCATGGTGGGTGCGCCTGCCTGATAGCTCGTATTGCACACGTGCGACATAGCTTGTGCTGCTTAGTTGCATGCATAGTGTGCTTAGTATCGGCCCCGGGCCTTCATGGTGTGCTTTGCCCCAGGCTCCCACGCCCCCACGCCCTCCCACGCCCTCCCACGCCCTCCCATGCCCTCCCACGCCCTCCCACGCCCTCCCACGCCCCCACGCCCCCAACGCCCAACGCCCAACGCCCCATGCCCACACCTGGTGCTTCATATGATAATGTGACCCCTGACCTCCCCCCCTCCTCTCCCATGCCCCACTCCTGGTGCAGGCTGAATGATGCAACTGCTCTGATCTTGATTGGCGCATGGATGCTGTTCCACCTTATCATTCTGATCAAGGCGTGGCAGCTCGGTGCCCGTGGCGATGGAGTGGAGCGCACAGCCGACAAGAAAAAGGGCTACGATTCTCCACTTGCAGACCTGAACGCAGCCATGGACAACGAGGATGCGTGCAGCATCATGACTGATGACCACGAGCACGTCATCAAGACAGTCATTCAGTCGAGGATGGATGCAAAGTCGTGGCAGGAAGCAGAGGGATTCCTCGCGCCCTTCCATAAGGCATGTGCAAGGCGGCATGGCGCCTCGGACGGCGCTACCGTTCAGGTCCTGTGCATGCTCGCAGATGCGCTCTGTGGGCAGGGCAAGCGCGCCAAGGCGGAGGCGCTGCTGCGCCCTGCCCTGACTGCCTGCCAGAAGGAGCGAGGCGGTGCGGGCAACGCGACGGTGAAGGTCGTGCTAAAGCTCATGGAGGTGCTCGAATGGCAGGGCAACTTGAAATACCCCGAGGGAGAGGCGTTGCTGCGCCCTGCCCTGGCTGCCTGCCATAAGGAGCGGGGCAATGCGGACGACGTCACGGTGAAGGTCCAGCTCGCGCTCTCGGAGATGCTCAAATGCCAGGGCAGGCACGCCGAGGGAGGGGCTTTGCTGCGCTCTGCCCTGGCTGCCTGCCGCAAGGAGCGGGGCGATGCGGATGACACGACGGTGGGTGTCATGCTCATGCTCACGGAGATGCTCCGTGGGCAGGGCAAGTACGTCGAGGCAGAGGCGTTGCTGCGCCCTGCCCTGGCTGCCTGCCAGAAGGAGCGGGGCGATGCGGGTGGCATGACGGTAAAGGTCCTGTACGCTCTCAGGGAGGTGCTCGAAGACCAGGGCAAGCACGCCGAGGGAGAAGCGTTGCAATTGTGACTGGTTTGGCTTGGCCTGTCACTCGTTGGTGCGCTCAGTGGGATGTATCGACACCCCCCAGAGTAGCAGCATCCACACCCACTGTGCAGCAAACCTTTCTGTAGTATAGGCATTAAATAGCATCTGTCGTCGTGCGATGCCTCGCGCACAGCCAGGTGCTGCGGGCACGCCCCTGGCCTTAACCACCCAGGCATACACCTCCCCCATGTGCGCGCTGTTCAAGGGCAGGCCCAACACATGGGAGTGAATCACTGGTAACTCCTGGTGGTAACTCATAATTTGTTTTATCTTAATAATCACTGATTACTAGGCATTCGCAGGTCCATGCACACCTGAATATCACGCCTCAAGTCTATCGAGGCTGAAATGGGTGGTGTCTTGGGGTGGGGTTTCCAGGTTTCCCCTTTTTGTTGCATTCCTGGCCCCTCACCCTCAAGCCGGTGGACAGGGTGAGTTTGATGCCTGCACAGTGGGTGGTGCTGCTTGCTGGGTGCCCACCATTTAGTGCGGATGGCGCACCCGTACAATTTCCCATCCTTTTATGTTAGGCAGGTCTCCAGGACTGCTCTCTTGGTCCTGATGGCTCGTTGGACCGCGTGTGACCGCCAGAAGTGAATTGAAAGCTAAGCATCATCATTGAAATGGGGAGGCCTGGGGAGTGGGGCCATCCTGAACCTGCAGCTGCCACTGCACCCCTCGGCTGTCACTGAGCCCCTCGGCTATCACTGCGCCCCTCGGCTATCACTGCGCCCCTCGGGCGCGCTAGCCACGCAGTGAGACGGGATGGATGGTCATCATTCAAGCTACACACAGGGCCCCGCCTGACACGGCACCGCCTGCGTGCAGCTTGCGTATTTGTATGGCACACGCGCGTGTCCAGGGCGCACGCGCACGTGGGGGTTGACTCTCACCCCTACCAGGTAGCCAGCCAGTTTCAGTTCAGGTGTCAGGCGCTTGCGCCGACACCGGTCTCATACATCGATACACAGACATTACACAGACTGTAACATCCACCACCATCACCCCTACTAGAGCCGGCTGCCGTAGCCCACCCCGACCTCCGGGCTCCATGCCCCCGGCCGCCTCCGCTCCTCTGCTTGGCGCACAAGCGATGGAAGGGCTGCCAGTGTCAGGCCGAGGCCAGAAACGGCCGCCGCAAGCGCGTCGACGTCGGCGATGCTGTGGCCGGCGGATAGGCTGACGCGCAGGCTGCGGTGTGTGTGTGTGTGTGTGTGTGTGTGCCTGCGTGTGTGCACGAACACGCACACGCACGTTCCCCTTCACCGTAAACCCTAACCCCTCGCAACACCTACATACCGGCACGTTCCCTGCGGCACCGTCGGCGGCCGAATCGCCGGCACGTGCATGTGGTGCTGAGTCAGCAGAGCGCCTGCCGCGGCGAGCGCCTCGACCTGTGCACGCGAGGGTTTCAGGGTTAGGGTTCAGGGTCCAAGGTCCAGGTTGCATGCGGTGCTGAGTCAGTAGAGCGCCTCAGCTTGCGCGCACGAGGGTTTCGGGTTCAGGGTTTCCGGTTCAGGGATAAGGGTTCAGGGTTTGAGTCTAGGGCTCAGGGTTGAGGTTCTAGGGTTCAGGGTTCAGGTTCCAGCTTCTATGTGGTGCTGAGTCAGCAGAGCGCCTGCCGCGGTCAGCGCCTCCGCCTGCGCGCTCGAGAGTTCGGGGTTCAGGGCTGCAGGGTTCAGGGTTCAGGTTGCATGCGGTGCTGAATCAGCAAAGAGCCTGCCGCGGCGAGTGCCTCTGCCTGTGCGCACATACACAAACACGTGCACGGGGTTCAGGGTTCAGGTGCTGTGTGCGCACACACACACACACACACACACACACACACGCACCTCGCCACCCAGCACCAGCGGCACCACGGGGCTCAGCGCGGGAACCCCGAGCGCGCGCCCGAGCCGCGCCGCCAGCGCCCACACGTGCGCACGGCGCCAGGGCTCTCTTGCGGACACGCGCAGGGCTGTGAGGGCGGCCGCGACCACTGGGAGGGGGAGGGCGGTGGAGTAGACGTAGGAGCGGCCCCTGTGTGTCAGGGGGGAGGGGAGATGCGCGCGCGTGCGCGTGTGTGTGTGTGTGCGTGTGTGTGTGTAGGGCTCCAGTCTATTATATAATACCTAATATTATATAATATTATATAATAATATAATAATATTTGTATTTTGGGGGTATTCTAAATCGCTCAGATGCCCCAAACGGCCGCCTTGCAGTCTGCTGTCGTACAGGCATGCTCTGGTGGACATATGCAGGCCTTGGCATAGCTAATCCAGCACCCCCGATGCACAGAAGATGCACTAGGGGTGTGTATTCCTGTGTCCACACTATAATACCGCTCCCACACTAATAATACGATAAGGAGATCGCAGTTGCCCACCACTTGCACCCAAAATCAGCCATATGCCACTCGACATGTTGGTTTGTGCTCATCAAGGGCCTTCCAATGCTCCAAGTTTCATCTCAATCCATGAAGGTTGGTTTCACCCCTTTGAGGTGGCACTTAGCACAAAACTCCGGCCCAAGGTCACCCTCAGGCCTTGAGTCCAGCACAACCTTCAAGGGGGGGCGATTTCCCCATCTCACATTGGTCCCCATCTCATATAGACAACTGGCCCTGCGCTTGTCACCTAGCCACTCTGCATGCATGCTGCCCACCAGCAGGACTCAGGGGGGTTAGTGGAGGGAGGGGGGGGGGAGGGCGTGTGCACCGCGTACCACACCGCGCGCCACACCAGCTTGTTCTCTGCCTATCTGAAATCTAAGCAAGAGCGAGTTGTGGAACGCCCCACTGGCCATGAAAGGTGTGTTGTATGCTGCCCGCCAGCAGATTACAGAGGTTTTTTTGGGGGGGGGGCACCATGCGCCACACCGCGCGCCACACCTGCCTGATTTCTTATTTTTTGAAATGTAAGTAAACCTGAGTTTTAAACGTCCCAAAATCCAAAGTTGCTTAGAAGGCTGGGATGAACACACACACCACGTTTCAGGTCCGTACACCCAGCCAGTCAAAACATATGGCATAAATATAATATTATATATTACAAATAATATTATATGATATTATATAATATTGAAAAAATCAGAGCAATATTATAATTTGGAGCCCTATGTGTGTGTGTGCGTGCAAGTGTGTGTGTGTTTGGGAGGGGGGAGGGGGGAGGGGGCACACAGAAGCAGGGCTGTGAGTGCGGCGGCGACCACGGGAAGGGGGAGGGCGGTGGAGTAGACAGTAGAGTAGACACACTCTCTCTCTTTTTCTCTCTCCACACACACACACACTGCAGACGCACTTGTTCAGCAGCAGCGCCTTCATGTCGAGCGTGCACGCGACAAACCCTCCGAGCGCGCCCGCAGCCTTGGAGAGCGTGCCCACGTGAACGTCCACGCAGTGGGACATGCCGGCCGCAGATGCCGCGCCTGCGCCCGTGTCCCCACACACCTGCGTGTGTGTGTGTGTGTATTGTGTTGTGTGGGGTCAATTTTACAGTCCGCAGGACGCTTATGTTGGCGCATTATACCTGTGTGTGTGTGTGTGTGCCCACGTGCAAGTCCACGCAGTGGGAAACGCCATCAGCCGACGCGGCACCTGCGCCCGTGTCCCCACACACCTGCGTGTGTGTGTATGTATGTGTGTGTGTGTGTGTGTGTGTGTGTGTGGTACATATTACAGTCCGCAGGACGCGTATTATACCTGTGTGTGTGTGTGTGTGTGTGTGCGGGTGTGTGTGTGCCCACGTGCACGTCCACGCAGTGGGAAGCGCCAGCAGTTGACGCGGCGCCTGCACCCGTGTCTCTATACACCTGCGTGTGTGTGTTTGTGCGCGTGTGTGTGTGTGCGTGTGTGTGCGTGTGTGTGTGTGTTTGCTCTCTCTCTCTCTGTGCATCCGTCTTTGTGTGAGTGTGCTCTGTCTCTGTCTCTCTCTCTCTCTCCTCTCTCTCTTTGCATGTGATCCCAACACACGCACACCAGCGTCGCATGCTGTTCGCCAACGACAAGCATGAACCCGTGCAATGCGCGCAGAGCTGCGAGCGCGCGTGTGTAAGTGTGTGTGTGTGTTTGTGCTTTTGTGTGTGCGCGCACGTGCGTGCGTGTGCCCCCTCTCTCTCTCTCTCTCTCTCTCTCTGTATGAGTGCCCAACACACAAACACCAGCGTCGCGCCTGTCATCGTCAATGACGAGCAGGAATCCGTGTACGTATGTGCGTGTGTGTGTGCACGTGTGTGTGTGAGAGGAGAGGATTGGGCACGCACCAGCGTTGCGTGCGCCTCGTCAAAAACGAGCATGAACCCGTGCCGTGCGCGCAGCGCCGCGAGACCGCGTGGTCAATTTTACAGTCTTGTTGAACGCCTTTAATGGCGTAAGTAACATGGCGTGTGTGTGTGCATGTGTGCGTGCGTGTGGGTGCCTCCCCCCTCAATGCGCACCAGCGTCGCGTGCGCCTCGTCAACAACGAGCATGAACCCGTGCCGCGCGCGCAGCGCTGCGAGCGCGCGCAGCTCCGCAAAGTCGCCGTCCATCGAGAACAGCGAGTCGGTCACCACGAGGCGCCGCCGGTGACGGCTTCGTTGCTGCTGCTGCTGCCGCTGCCCCCCTGCTGCCCCGGCGCTGCTGCCGCTGCCGCCGCTGCCCCGCTGCTGCCCCCGCGCCGCCGACGACGCGATCGAAACTGACGACGCTGAGTTGGCGGCCGGTTGCGCTGAGTCAGCGGAGTCAGTTGCCGCGAGCAGGAGCTGCTCGAGATGCGCCATGTCGTTGTGGCGGTACACGTGCAGGCGGTTGGGCCCCGCCGACGCGCCGCCTGTGTGAGTGCGTGGTGTGGTGTGGATGGGGTGGTGTGTGTGCGTGTGTGTGTGCACGTGCGTATTCACGTGCGCACACGTGTATGCGAGAAGAGTGTGCATGCGTGTGAGCTCATCGAGAACAGGTCGCAACAGCCCAACCCACCAACGCATCGCCCCCTGCCCCCCCCTTCCTGCCTCCCCTACCTCCGCCACGCATCGCCAGGCGTGTGTGGTTCAGCTCATCGGAGAAGACGTCGCAACACCCCAACCAACCAACCAGCTCACCTCACCGCCCTCCTCCCATCGACCCCCCCCCCAGCTCGCGCCACCCACCCACACACTTCCGCCACGCATTATCAGGCATGCCCTGTCCACAATACTCGCATGGTTGAGCTCATCGGAGAAGACGTCGCAACACCCCAACCAACCAACCAACCAACCAAACAGCTGACCTACCCGCCCTCCTCCCACAGGCTCCCCCCCCCACCTCACACACACACCTCCGCCACGCATCGCCAGGCGCGCCCCGTCCACGATACTCGCGTGGTTCAGCTCATCGGAGAAGACGTCGCAGCCGCCGGACTCGCACAGTGACGCCACGACAGCCATGTTGGCGGCGAAACCTGGAGGAATAAAGTCGGGCGCGAGATAGTAGGTGGTCATGCGTGCGTGTGTGCGTGCGCGCGTACGTGCGTGGGCTTTTGGTTGAACCCAATTGGAGACTACGTGCACAGAGACGCGGCGGCGAAACCTGCGGAGAAGCCGGGGTGCAACATTGCATGGGCGTGAGTGCATGTGTGCGTGCGTGGGCGTGCGCGTGTTGGCGTGGCTGCGCGCAATCGGAGACCTCGCGCACAGCGACGACGGCCATGTTGGCGGCGAAACCTGCAAGAAGAAAGACCGGCGCAGCATTGCATGGGCGTGAGTGCGTGCATGCATGGGCGTGTGACTGTCGGCGTGGTTGATCCGAATCGGAGACCTCGCGCGCGGCGACGCGACGACGGCCATGTTGGCGGCGAAACCTGAAGGAATAAAATCAGGCACGAGAGAGTAGGTGGTCGTGCGTGCGTGCGTGCGAGCATACGTGCGTGTCGAGCGTGGGCGTCGTTGTCTTGGGCGCGTTGGAGCAGCTGTGCGCTGAGGCGCGTGGTGCACAGCCCCACCTCCCGCCAGCTACCCTCCCCCGCTGCACCCGCCCACTCACCCGTGGGAATCAGCAGGCAGTCCTCTGTCCCCTTGAGGTCCGCGAGCGCCCCCTCCAGCTCCCTGTGGAGCGTCATCTTACCAACAACGACCACCTCCCGCCCCCTCCCCGTTGCATCCACCCACTCAACCACCCGTGAGGAACAACAGGCAGTCCTCGGTCCCCTTGAGGTCTGCGAGCGCCTCCTCCAGCTCCCTGTGGAGCGTCGGCGTCCCTCCCACACCCGCCCCCCGGCCCCCCGTTGCATCCACGCACCCACCCACCCGTGGGGTGCAGCAAACAGTCCTCGGTCCCCTTGAGCTGAGTGCGTACGTCCAAAGCGAAGGACACAACACACACGGGGACAAGGGAACGACACACAAGGACGCAAGAAAGAGTACCGCCGACCGCCCCCCTCCCCCCGTTGCATCCACGCACACACCCACCCGTGGAGAACAGCAGGCAGTCCTCGGTCCCCTGAAGGTTCGCGAGCGCCTCCTCCAGCTCCCTGTGGAGCGTCGTCGTCCCGCCAACGACCACCACCCGCCCCCCGGCGTTGCATCCACCCACGCACCCACCCGTGGGGTGCAGCAGGCAGTCCTCGGTCCCCTTGAGCTGAGTGAGTACGTCCAACGCGAAGGACACAACACACACGGACACAAAGGAACAACACACAAGGACGCGGGACTCTTTCTTGCGTCGCCGCCCCCCTCCCCTCCCGTCAGCCTACCCACCCACCCACCCACCCACCCGTGGGGACCAGCAGGCAGTCCTCGGTCCCCTTGAGGTCTGCGAGCGTCCCCTCCAGCTCCCTGTGAAGCGTCGTCGTCCCGCCAACGACCGCCCTCCCCTTCCCCCGTTGCATCCACCCAGCCACCCACCCGTAGGGAACAGCAGGCAGTCCTCGGTCCCCTTGAGCTGAGTGCGTACGTCCAACGCGAAGGACACAATACATCCGGACACATGGAATCAACACACAAGGATGTAAGAAAGAGTCCCGCCGGCCGCCTCTCCCCCCCTCCGTCAGCCCACCCACCCACCCACCCACCCGTGGGGAATAGCAGGCAGTCCTCAGTCCCCTTGAGGTCTGCGAGCGCATCCTCCAGCTCCCTGTGGAGCGTCGTCGTCCCTCCCACAACCCCCCCCGTTGCATCCACCCACCCACCCGTGGGGAACAGCACAGGCAGTCCTCGGTCCCCTTGAGCTGAGTGCGTACATCGAACACGAAGGACACAATACATCCGGACACATGGAAACAACACACAAGGACGCAAGAAACAGTCCCGCCGGCCGCCCCCCCCCCCTCCATCAGCCCACCCACCCACCCACTCACCCACCCCTGGGGAACAGCAGGCAGTCCTCAGTCCCCTTGAGGTCTGCGAGCGCATCCTCCAGCTCCCTGTGGAGCGTCGTCGTCCCTCCCACGGCCCCCCCCCGTTGCATCCACCCACCCACCCGTGGGGAACAGCAGGCAGTCCTCGGTCCCCTTGAGGTCCGCGAGCGCCTCCTCCAGCTCCCTGTGGAGCGTCGTCGTCCCGCCCACGACCGCGCTGCTGCGCGGGCCCATCCCTAGCCGCAGCGCGGCGTCCGCCGCCGCGGCGCACACCTCTGGGTGCGACCCCAGCCCCAGGTAGTCATTCGTGCTGAACAGGGTCAGCTCCGACACCCCGTGGCGCGGCGCCGCCGCCGCCGATGCGGCGCTGCTGCCGCTGCGCGCAGACGCGGGGCCTGCGTAGCGCGCGACCACGCCCTGCGGCTCGATCCCGGCCGCCCAGTCCGCCAGCTGCGCGTCCGGCACGAGCGCCTGGAGGGGACGAGTGGGGGGCGTGCGAGGGTGCGTGTGTGCCGGCAGAGCCAGTGGCGTGCTGATGACGAGCTGATGACGGGCCGATGACGTGCTGGCGGCGTGCCCCCCCTCCCCCCCCTCCTTGCACCATCAGAGAGGCCTGACGGTGACCCATGTGAATGCCCACATCCCTCTCCCTCTCTTGGGCTCCAGCATGCACGCACGCACCAGGAAGGCACGCGCATGGGCGCCATGCAAAGCGTCATGCTGGCCCCCTTCCCCCTCACCCGAGTGGACGACTTCAGCGCGATAGTGGGGCGCTGCACACGCAGCAGCCGCCTGTCTCGCAGGTCCCCCAGGCTTGACGCCAGCCACAGGCCCCACTCCTCCGCCAGTGGCTCCTCGCCATCGCGCGCCCGCCCCTGCTCCTCCCCGCCATCGTCCTGACCGCCCATCTCAGGCAGCCAGCCGATGCCCATGGTGGTTGAACGGATCTTTAGAGTCAGCTCTGGAGAGAGCGTGTCAAAAATGTGGGGGGTGTGAACGCGTTCATGAACGCCGACTGCGCGGCACCTTCCCTCGCGTGGGTATAGGCTGCGTTGGGTGCCTTCTCACTCGTTGGTAAGAAGACCACCTGCAATCCTGTTACAAACCCTGGTAACTCACCACGCACTGACTGTTGCCTCCTTGCCCCTCGAGCACCACAAGATTGTCAGGACAATCTTCTCTGGCGTGCTCAGCTCTCACGATGATGCTGCACATGCACACAAGCGAACGGGAGCTGTGATCTCACCCCCCACAGCACACACGATGTCTGCAACCACTGCTGCATGGGCTCCATGCAACGCCCATGCACAGAACGCGCCCCCCCAACTCCCCTTGCCCCCACCCCCGCGCAGTCCTCAAGCGCAAGGCTGCAGAAGTCACTTCCGCCCTCAAGCAGACCCTTGGTCCCTCAAAGCCAGCAAGCTCCGAGCCGGCGCCCACGACCAAGTCTTGACGCGGGCACAAGCGCCCTCCCAGAGGCGGCCGCGAGCCCCCACAGCTCCACAGGCATGGAGGTCATCACGTTTGGCGGAGGCTGCTTCTGGTGCCTGGAGGCCTGCTTCTCCGACATCCGCGGCGTTGTCAGGGCGGAGTCTGGCTACGCGGCCGGCGAGCGCAAGAACCCGACGTACAAGGAGGTGACCAGGGGCGTCGCGCACGCGCACGCACACGCGCGCACACGCGCGCACGCACACACGCATACATGCGCACATGCACGCACTGACGCACACAAAACACCCCCGGGCCCTGCCTGCGCATATGATTTGCATCAACAACAATATTTCCAGATCAGCACACACACACACACACACACACACACGCACACACACACACACACACACAAACACACACACACGCGTACACACACGCGCCCAGGTGTGCGCCGGCAGCACCGGGCACGCCGAGGTTGTGCAGGTCACGTTCGACCCGTCAGTCGTGTCCGCGGCCGATCTCCTCTGCGTCTTCTTCACGCTGCACGACCCGACGACGCCCAACCGCCAGGGCCACGACGGTTAGTTGGTGACTCTTGAGGGTGAAGATTTGCTCGAGGCCCTTGCGCAGTGCAGTGCAGTGATTTTCTTTCCGGTGTTTGGAGCCGGATTTGGGAACCATGGAGCCGGATTTCCAGTCAAATGGCTCCAGGAAATCAATTTAAACCATGAAAAGGAAATCGCTGCTCAAGGGTTAATGACTTGAAGGGTTAATCACTTGAAGGTTTCATGGCCTGAAGCCTTGCAACTCTTCACACTCCCAGTCGGCACGCAATACCGCTCCATCGTGCTGTGCAACTCGGTGTTAGTGACTTTTAAGGGTGCTCTGGCGTGTGCTCAGGGGTTACTTAATTAATGACTTCAAGGGTTTGCGCCTTAAGGGCTCATGACCTGAAGCCTTTCAACTCTCTCACACGCCCAGTCGGCATGCAGTACCGCTCCATCGTGCTGTACAACTCGGTGTTAGTGACTTTTAGGGTTACTTAAGGGCTCGATTAACGGAGGCGCGTTCTCGTCGCCGAGCCCTGGACCTAGCAATGCGGCGCTGCTGGTGACTAGGATCTCCGTGCCGCTGACGAGCGGGATAAAATACGACTGGCCTGGCTCCTGCTAGACTGTCCCTCGGTGGAAACTACAGGAGCGGCTTGCCCGGCGCTGTCATGGCTTGGCGAGTAGCCGCGGCGCTGCCGCGACCCGTGCTGGGAGACGGCCCTTATCCTCCTCCCATGCAGGACGCCATGCGGCACCGATCTCGACGAGTTGATCAACGAGCGGAGGAGCTGGCGCCCGTCAATGCATGCTGGACATCGGTCAAGATGGCTGCTCGTGGGGGCGAGCTACCATCAGGGCTTCAGCGGTGGTGACCGCCGAGGCAACAACAGAGTTTATCCGCTTCACCATCGCAGCGTTTGTCACCGCGCTCACCCTCGGGGGCACTCGTCTGCCGGTGACTGGCGTCGGCATTGGTCTTCAGGCAGCCTGCCATGACGACTCTGTTTGCCCAGGCCCCCCTGGAGGGTGGGACCTGGCCATGCATGACGCATGGGGCGCAGGCAGAGCCCCATGCATGGAGTTGGACAACCATGCACCATGCCAGGCGGGGACTTTTCTGCTTCAGCGCCGCCAGTCGGCACAGCCGGCGTGGTTGGCCTCAAAGGCCAGGAGGAGGACGGTCCTTTCCTATACGCTCCTTGCCAGACATGTCCCTCAGGGACTTGTTTGGGTCTAAACTAGCCGGCGGGAGCGGTAGTCTAGACGGCAGGTAACCGGCTGGTGGCTATCGTCCTTCACAGGGCGGTGGCACTAGGACTAGTGTTGTCTTAGCTGGAATGCCATGTAACTGTAAGGGTGCTTAGGGGTTACTTAATGAATTCAAGTCTTTTTGCCTTGAAGGGTTCATGACCTGAAGCCTTGCAATTAATGACTTCAAGGGTTTGCGCCTTAAGGGTTCATGACCTGAAGCCTTGCAACTCTCACACTTTTGCACACTCCCCAGTTGGCACGCAGTACCGCTCCATTGTGCTGTACAGCTCAGACGCGCAGCGGGCAGTCGTGGAGGACGTGATGGCGCAGGCCGCGGCGGAGGAGTGGTGGCCTGGGAAGCTAGTGACTCAGGTGTGTGTGTGAGAGAGTGAGAGTGTGAGAGAGTGAGAGAGTGGGAGAGAGAGAGTGAGAGAGTGGGAGAGAGTGATAGAAAGAGGGGCCGTGGTGGCGCAGGCCGCGGCGGAGGAGTGTTGGCCTGCAAAGCTGGTGACTCAGGTGTGTGTGTGTGTGTGCTTGTGTGTGAGTGAGAGAGTGAGAGAGTGAGAAAGTTATAGAGTGAGAGTGAGATAGTGAGAGAGTGAGTGAGAGAGAGAGTGAGAGAGAGAGTGAGAGAGTGAGAGTGAGAGAGAGGCCGTGATAGCACAGGTTGCGGAGTGGTGGCCCGCAAAGCTAGTGACCCTGGTGTGTGCATGCATGCGTGCGTGTGAGTGTGTGTGTGTGTGTGTGTGTGTGTGAGAGAGATTGAGAGACGGGCCGTGCTGGTGCAGGCCACAGTGAGACTCCGTTGAGGTAGTCATGTGCCCGCCTGGCTCCTCACCCCCCTCTCCCCCCGCCCCCTACCTTCCTACCACATCCACAACGCCTCAAACGGCGCCTCAGGCGTCCCATTCCATGGCGCGGATCAGGCGGCGCCTCAGGCGCTCCGACCGCCTTAGGCGCCGCCTGAGGCGCACCCCTGATCACCTCAGGCGTCGCCTCGGGCGTTATCCAAAACGCCTCGGGCGCCACACCGACTGCCTCAGGTGCCCACCACCACCTCAAGCGCACCCCGGACCGTCTCAGGCGTTATGATCGCATTCCATGGCGCGGATCAGACGTTGAGATTTTGGTAGGGCCTACCGCCCTCCCTCACACACTCCCTCACTCTCTTACACTGCCCTTACCCCCGCCTTTCCCCCGCCTCTCCCCCGCCTGTTGGCATCTCTCCGTATGAGGACAGTAGACATGGCCAAGCAGCCCTAGTGGTTGGCGGTTTCAGGGTTTATGGTTTAGGTGTAGGGTGTAGGGTGTAGGGTTTGGGTTTAAAGTTCGACCCTAAACTCTGAAATCTTCACCCCTGCCTCTCCTCTGCCATTTGGCATCCCACCATATGAGGACACGACAGTAGACACGGCCCAGCAGCCCTAGTGGTTGGGGGTTTTAGGTTTAAGGTGTAGGTTATAGGGTTTGGGGTTTAAAGGTCAGGGTTTAGGGTCTGTGCAAGTGGGCAGAGTGCTCTGCCCCCCCTGTAATTCGTTCCTCTCCCCCCTCACCCTCACCCCCAGGTGAAGCCGTACGACGCCGACAACTACTACGCCCCCTCTTCCTTACCCCCCTCTCATTCCCCCTCCCCCCCTCTCCCTCACCTCCCCCCCCCCAGGTGCAGCCGTACGACGCCGACAACTACTACACGGCCGAGGCCTACCACCAGGGTTACTTTGCAAACAACCCCGAGGCCGGGTACTGCCAAAACGTGGTCGCGCCCAAGGTCCGCAAGATCCGCTCCAAGTTCATCAACCTGCTCAAGTAGAGAGCCGACACGAAACCAAGGCCAAGACACCTTGACCCTGTCACCCCCCCAACTCCCCTGATCCCTAGTTAGTTGGCGCTTGTGTTGTGGCGGGGGGGGGGGGGGGGAGGAGGGCAACTTCCTCACTTTGACTTCCTAGTAGGCTGGCGCGCTGCGTGGCCTTGTAGGCTCTCCTAGTAGAGCCCCCCTAGACGTGTAGTCTAGGCCTCAACTCACGCCCCAGGGTCCTCCGGGCAGTAACAGTAACAGTAACACGGGGTTTCCAGCTAAGCAGGCTACTCTTCTACTAGAGACACCCGCCGATACTCCAGCACACTTAAGTACTAGAGTACCGCCGGCTCCCGGCCGATAGACTACCGCTCCCGCCTGCTAGACTACCCCAAACAGCGGTCTCTGAGAGACATGTCTGGCAAGGAGCATATAGGAGAGGACCTTCCTCAGGGTCACAGTAGTGGCCTTGTGGCCAGTCAAGCCGGCAGAGCCGACTGGCGCTGACTGGAACGGTCCCCGCCTGGCAGTGCATGGCTGTCCAGCTCTCGTTTGCATGGGGCTCAGCCGGCGCCCCATGCCTCATGCATGGCCAGGTCCCACCCTCCAGGGGTGCATGGACGACAGAGTCGTCATGGAGGCTGCCTGAAGACCTTCCAACGCCAGTCACCGGCAGACGAGCGCCCCGAGGATGAGCGCGGTGACGAACGCTGCGATTGGTGAAGCGGATTTACTCTGTGTTGCCTCGGCGGTCGCCACCGCTGAAGCCGTGATGGTAGCCCGCCTCCACGGGCAGCCATCTTGACCAATGTCCAGCATGCATTGACGGGCGCCAGCTCCTCCGCTCGTCGATCAACTCGTCGAGATCGGTGCCGCATGGCGTCCTGCATGGGGGGAGGATAAGGGCCGTCTCCCAGCACGGGCCGCGGCAGCGCCGCGGCTACTCGCCAAGCCATGGCAGCGCCGGGCAAGCCGCTCCTGAAGTGTTCCACCGAGGGGCAGTCTAGCTGGAGCCGGGCCAGTCGTATTTTACCCCGCTTGTCAGCGGCACGGAGATCCTCGTCACCAGCAGCGCCGCATTGCTGGGTCCAGGGCTCGGCGACGAGAACGCGCCTCCGTTAATCGAGCCCCGGGCGTGCAAATGTAAACCTGTGAAACCTGCTCAAGTGGCGGCATGGTGCTGGGGCGCGCATGCTCCTCTGCGGGAGAGATTGTAACTGTACTGACTCGGCTTGTCGCATCCAACTGGCTGCAACAGAGGGAGCATGGTAGGCTGGCGCGCTGCGTGGCCTTGCGGTTCTCCCAGTAGAGCCCCCCTGGACTTTTAGTTCTCCCCTAGGCCTTCCCCCACGCCCCAAGGTCCTCCGGGCGCACACATGTAAAAACTGTAAAAGCTGCAACAGAGGTGATGCTGGGGGTTTGTGCTCCGAGAGAGAGAGAGACGGGCGGCTGGGGAGATGGGGGGAGCTGGCCAGCGCCACGGGCGTCTGATTCGTACGCGCCGGCTGCGTGCACCGTACACACACGCATTGTGGGGCAGTTGACACCCAAGGAGGACACCGTGACTACACAGTCACAGTTCTTGATGTTGTTTTACCATCCACTGCCACACATTCGGTTCCAAAGCTCCAGCAGGGCTCAAGGGAGCAGGCACGAGGCCCACCAAAATGGTCGAGCCACAAAAGGAGCCCACGGTAGCGCCGTCTAGCCTGGCCCTACCTGCATTGGACTAGCCCCTCCACCACATGGTCTCTCTGGTTGGCGGGCTGATTCTGACGCGCACGCTTTATTTATTGTCACTCCGACTGCACTGCCGTTGTTCACCCCTTGTTTTATTGCAACAGGCGCCCTGTAACACAGGGTGCCTGTATGCTACACACACAGCCGCGTTCACGCACGGGGGTCGCCGCCTGAGGTCCCCCCCCCAGCCCCCCGGCGTGCGCGCGTCGCCGCGCCGCTCGTAGCCTCACGCGCCCCCTTGCCTCGCGCGCCCCCAGGCCCCAGCTGCTTTGCGAACTCCGCGCGAAGGTGTTCCACCACCTGCGTGCGTGTGCGTGTGTGCGTGTGTGGATGCGTGTGTGTGGATGCGTGTGTGGATGTGTGAGTGTGTGTGTGAGCGCCTGTGTCGACGTGTGGGTGTTGTCTCCGTCTGAGGGGGGGGAGCTGCGCCGAAATTTCACGCCGCTCCGCTAGCGACCCCCCTGCAAGCCGTACACCGCTTGGGGCAGGATTTTCCCATTTCCCAGATAACCACTTCACACTTCATGGGAGGGCGTGGAGGGGGGGCGTTGCAAAGCGCTCGCCGAGAGCAACACAACGGCATGCGCTGCGCGAACACCCGCCATGCATTGCGCCTGATACTGGTCATACGCGCTCTTCTAGTGTGTTCATAAGCTCTTCGCCAGGGGCTCCCGCCCTGGCGCCGCTCGATGGCGGACAACCGGGACAACTGCGCTTGATACTGGGCGGCTGAAAATCTGGAAATTTTCCCTGAGTGGCTCTGACGCACAGCGCTACTGGTGAACTGTTCCTGATGGGGCGAGGCTATGTGGCAGATGGGGCAGCGGTACGATGGAGAGCACGATGCACGATGGCGAGAATTGCGGCGAGCATGCACCCCCTCTCACAACGATCGGAACTCAAGCAGATTGCGGCTCCTAATGGTTTACTGTGCCTGGATGGAAGAGAGAGACGGATGGCGAGAAATTGAGAAACATGGGAAGCGAGGCACATGCGGCTAGGCTTTGTGAGGAGGTTGCGGCGCAGGGGTTCCCTGCCCCAAGGCGCAGATTATTAGATGGCGACGCGATCGATGCACCAGCCGTGCGGCATGGGGCGAGGCGAGGCCCCACCAGCGGGCGGGCACCATAATGGAGATGGCGGCTAGGAACGGGGAATGCGGCTACCGGGGATGAGGCTACGGGTTATGCATGCCAGGGGTCGGCGGACAAGGCTAATGCGTCACGGCGCATGGGTAAAGAACGGGGAATGAGGCTATGGCGGGCGCGGCGCGCGCACGGCGCGCGCGGCGCATGGGGGTTGCATGGCGGCGCTCTGCGCGTGCATGCATGGAGGAGATTGCTGGCGGGCATGGAGGAGCTTGCTTGAGGGCAAACAGGAGATTGCTCGCGGGCGTGGAGGAGATTGCAGGCGGGCATGGAAGCGGATGGCGAGAAATTGAGAAACATGGGAAGCGAGGCACATGCGGCTAGGCTTTGTGAGGAGGTTGTGGCGCAGGGGTTCCCTGCCCCAAGGCGCAGATTATAGATGGCGCAGCAATCAATACACTAGCCGTGCGGCATGGGGCGAGGCGAGGCCCCACCAGCGGGCGGGCACCATAATGGAGATGGCGGTTAAGAACGGGGAATGAGGCTACAGGGAGAGGATACGGGTTACAGATGCCAAAGGGGACGGCGGAACAAGGATCAGCCATAGGTGTCACGGGGAATGGCTAAAGAACGGGAATGAGGCGGGTGGTACGGGTGCTGGCGCGCATGGAGCGCGGCGCGGCGCATGGAGATCGCATGGCGGCGCCCATGCATGGACGAGATTGCTGGCGGGCATACAGGAGATTGCTGGCGGGCATGGAGGAGATTGCTTGCGGGCATACAGGAGATTGCTGGCGGGCGTGGAGGAGATTGCTGGCGGGCATGGAGGAGATTGCTGGAGCCAATGGCGGCGGCGGGACTAGTAGTAGAACACAGGCGCACACCAACAATGCGTTGCTGTCACTACCTGGGTGGTATAGGGTGGATCTGGGGGCCCAGTGTCCTGTCTAGGTCCAGTGCGTGCGCGCGTGTGGGGGTTTACCCTCACCCCTACCAGGTAGCCAGCCAGTTTCCCACTGAAACTGAGTTTAAGGTGTCGGGCGCTAGCGCCGACACCAGTCTTATACATCATTACTGGTGTCACACAGACTGTAATATCCATCATCATCACTGGTATTGCGGCTGGTACGAGCGGTCAAAGTTGCTCAGCCGGGAAAACAAAATTTGCTAAAATCCTTCCCAGCTGCCACTGCGCTCCGCACCTCCTTGGCCTCCTGCCGCGCCTCGGGTCCGTCCGCGCCGGCGGCATTGAGCACGTCGCTGTCGACAGCGTCAATCGCCGCCTTCAGCTCCTGGGGCGACATCGCGGCGACGGACTCGAAGCTCGCCTTGCCGCGGAGGTAGTCGACGAGCGTCTCGAGCGCGCCCCCGCCGTCGCCGCTGCCGCTGCTCGAGCTCTCGCCCTCGCCCGCTGCCGCCGCCGACGCATCGCCGTCCTCGCTCCATCGGTATGCGCCTGACGCACGAAGGCTGCGCCGCCGCGTGGCCGCGTCGCTGAGCAGCGTGACGGCCTCGACAGCCAGCACAGCCTGAGCGGTTGCAAGTGGTGTGCAAGAGCGTGTGTTTGTGTGTGTGTGTGCACGTATGTTTGTGCATGTATGTGTGTGTCGCTGACGAGCGGGGTAAAATACGACTGGCTTGGCTCCTGCTAGACTGCCCCTCGGTGGAACACTACAAGGAGCGGCTTGCCCGGCGCTGCCATGGCTTGGCGAGTAGCCGCGGCGCTGCCGCGGCCCGTGCTGGGAGACGACCCTTATCCTCCCCCCATGCAGGACGCCATGCGGCACCGATCTCGACGAGTTGATCGACGAGCGGAGGAGCTGGCGCCCGTCAATGCATGCTGGACATTGGTCAAGATGGCTGCCCGTGGAGGCGGGCTACCATCACGGCTTCAGCGGTGGCGACCGCCGAGGCAACACAGAGTAAATCCGCTTCACCAATCGCAGCGTTCGTCACCGCGCTCATCCTCGGGGTCGCTCGTCTGCCGGTGACTGGCGTTGGAAGGTCTTCAGGCAGCCTCCATGACAACTCTGTCGTCCATGCACCCCTGGAGGGTGGGACCTGGCCATGCATGAGGCATGGGGCGCCGGCTGAGCCCCATGCAAACGAGAGCTGGACAGCCATGCACTGCCAGGCGGGGACCGTTCCAGTCAGCGCCAGTCGGCTCTGCCGGCTTGACTGGCCACAAGGCCACTACTGTGACCCTGAGGAAGGTCCTCTCCTATATGCTCCTTGCCAGACATGTCTCTCAGAGACCGCTGTTTGGGGTAGTCTAGCCGGCGGGAGCGGTAGTCTATCGGCCGGGAGCCGGCGGTACTCTAGTACTTAAGTGTGCTGGAGTATCGGCGGGTGTCTCTAGTAGAAGAGTAGCCTGCTTAGCTGGAAACCCCGTGTTACTGTTACTGTATGTTTGTGCGTGTGTGTGTGTGTGTGAAGCAGAGCATGGAGCGCGTCGAGTGGTTGCAAGTGGTGT
>VFSX01000179.1:125000-172500 GCA_016618255.1 Chlamydomonas sp. UWO 241
TACCCAACCAGGTGTGTGTGTGTGTGTGTGTGTCTTTTTGTCTGTGTGTGTGTGCCAGGGTGTGTGTGAAGGCAGCGTCCCCACACATTGTTGACTGCTACGTACCCAATCAGGTGTGTGTGTGTGTGTGTGTGTGTGAAGGCAGCGGCCCCACACAGTGTGAACTGCTATGTACCCAACCAGGTGTGTGTGTGTGTGTGTGTGCCAGGGTGTGTGTGAAGGCAGCGTCCCCACACAGTGTGGACTGCTACGTACCCAACCAGGTGTTTGTGTGTGTGTGTGTGTGTGTGCCAGGGTGTGTGTGAAGGCAGCGTCCCAACACAGTGTGAACTGCTACGTACCCAACCAGGTGTGTGTGTGTGTGTGTGTGTCTTTTTGTCTGTGTCTGTGTGCCAGGGTGTGTGTGAAGGCAGCGTCCCCACACATTGTTGACTGCTACGTACCCAATCAGGTGTGTGTGTGTGTGTGTGTGAAGGCAGCGGCCCCACAAGTGTGAACTGCTATGTACCCAACCAGGTGTGTGTGTGTGTGTGCCAGGGTGTGTGTGAAGGCAGCGTCCCCACACAGTGTGGACTGCTACGTACCCAACCAGGTGTGTGTGTGTGTGTGTGTTTGTGTGTGTGTGTGTGTGCCAGGGTGTGTGAAGGCAGCGTCCCCACACAGTGTGAACTGCTACGTACCCAACCAGGTGTGTGTGTGTGTCTTTTTGTCTGTGTCTGTGTGCCAGGGTGTGTGTGACGGCAGCGTCCCCACACATTGTCGACTGCTACATACCCAACCAGGTGTGTGTGTGTGCGTGTGTGTGCGTGTGTGAGTGTGAGTGTGTGTGTTTTGCAATCCTCACTCATTCCTCACTCATCCCTCACTCATCCCTCACTCGTCCCTCACTCATCCCTCACTCGTCCCTCACACTTAAAATCACAGGAGGTCCTGCCCCCAGAGTGCTGGTACTACGTGTACCGTGTGTCCAAGAGTGAGAGCGCGCACGGCGCTGATGGCGCGCTCCGATGGGGGGACGACCACCACGGGAGTCGGATAGTGGATGGGGATACGGTGCACGTGTGTGTGTGTGGGGGGGGATGTGTATGCATGTGTGTGTGTGTTTGTTTGTATGAGATGACCGCTGTGCGTGTGCACGCACACGTGTGTGTGTGTGTGCGTGTGTGTGCATGCGTGTGTGTGTGTGTGTGTGTGCGCGTGCCCGTGTGTGTGAGTGCACATGGCGCCGTTGGCGCGCTCCGATGGGGGATGACCACCACGGGAGTTGGATAGTGGACGGGGACACGGTTCGCGTGTGTGTGTGGGGGGGTATGTGTATGCATGTGTGTGTGTGTGTGTGTGTTTGTGTGCCTGTGTGTGTGTGCCTATGTGTGTGTGTGTGTGTGCCTGTGTGTGTGTGTGTGAGATGACCGCCGTGCATGTGTGTTTGTGCGTGAATGTGTGTGTGTGTGTGTGTGCGTGCGCGCCCGTGTGTGTGAGTGCGCATGGTGCCGTTGGCACGCTCCGATGGGGGGATCACCACCACGGGAGTTGGATAGTGGACGGGGACACGGTGCGTGTGTGTGTGTGTGTGCCCTGCTCAATGTGCCCCGCACACACACACACGCGCGTGCACACACACACACGCACACGCACACACGTGCGCTGCAGGTTTGTCTCATGTCGGCAGCACACGACCGCCACTGCTCAGCGCAACACGCACACACACACACACATGTGCACACACACACACACACACAAACACACACACACACACACGCGCGCGCTGCAGGTTCGCCTCATGTTGGCCGCACACGACCGCCACTGCTCAGTGCGACACACACACACACACACACACACACACACACACACACACGCGCTGCAGGTTCGCCTCATGTCGGCCGCACACGACCGCCACTGCTCAGTGCGACACGACGGCACGCTTCTGTGTGTGGACCGCGAGGTGTGTGTGTGTGTGTGTGTGTGTGTGTGTGTGGCTGCGCGTGTGTCGGGGGGCAGGGGGGACACGATGTCACTGTTATGTGTGTCGACCGCGAGTGTGTGTGTGTGTGTATGTGCGTGCGTGTGTGTGTGGCTGCGTGTGTGTGTGTGCGTGTGTGTGTGTGTGTGTTGGCACGCTTCATCGTGCCGACCGCGAGTGTGTGTGAGTGTGCGTGTGTGGTTGTGGCTGTGGCTGTGGTTGTGGCTGCGTGTGTGTGTGTGTGTGTGTGCGTGTGCGTTTGTATGTGAGCATTTGTGCATTTGTCTGTGTGTTGGCACGCAGCTGTGCGCTGATCGCGAGGTTTGTGTGACTGCGTGTGTGGCTGCGTGTGCGTGGGGGGGGGTAGATCGGTGACCTATTCATTCACCCATTCATTCATTACTGGGGTATATATACCTATACCGTACAGGGCATGAGCCTTCGCGGAGGGGTCGAAAAAATGATTGTTTAATCGCTCTGCGGGGGTCGTTTTTAGCCGATTTGACGCCCAAAATCGCATTTTTTTGCAGCTCCGCGAGGGTGTCCAAATCAATACTTATTTGCAAAGGCTCAGGCCCTGTACGGTATACCCCATTCATTACTGGGGTATATATACCTATATACCCCATTCATTCATTACTTTGGTAGTGAATGGTTATATAACCATTCACTACCAAAGTAATGAATGGTAACCAACATATATTGCAATGCGCCTAGTCTGCAGGCCCCGGGGTAACAGGGGAACAGGGCAGCAACCAGCACGTGCATACATTGGCACACACACACGCACACGCACGGGGTTCACACGCACCATGTGGGACAAACGGGGGTGGGGTGCAGTGTGCGTGGGTCTTGACAGCGCACGCCCTTGCACACACACACACACACACACACACACACACACACACACACACACACACACACACACACACACACACACGCGCACACACACACACACACACGAACATACACACGCGCGTGTAAACACTCGCGCAGGTATCGTACACGCCACCCGCGCTCTTCACGCTCCACCTCGGGAAGCCCGGCGGCAGCGGGCCAATGCAGGAGTTGAGGCAGTGAAGCGGCGTGCACGCAGAGCAGCAGCAGGGGCAGCAGCAGGGGCAGCGGCAGGAGCAGCAGGAGCAGCAGCAGAGGCGTTGTGTCTGAAGTTGGTGCCATTCAATGAGTGCGCACAATTGTTGCGTGATCCAAAAGTTTGAATGGTTGTATGCGGTCAAGCTTAGCTTCATGTAGAAGCTTCATTTATTTCCGACACATGACGGGGGTGTAAATTCCAAGTTTAGATGCCACGGCGAATCATACTCGCACATGTGCGCACACTCATGCCCCACACCACGATGACGTTCGACGTCCCGACGAGAACTCTGCCTAAGAGTACTACTGCCCCACAGAGACAGCACGCCCGTCTCCTTCCAAGGCCTCCTGCCCCATACCGCCTCCCCACAAGGGCACTTGCTCGCCCTCCGTGTGTGCCCGCCAGCCCTCCCTTTCTGCGCTGCACTACCGCTCGACAGGACCCTCTCACGCGACGTCCACGTCCGCTTCGCCGGCTTGTAGAAGCCGCTGCGCCGTGCGTCGGAGAGGTAGGGAGAAGCAGCACATCTCTGAGTTCTCGGCCTGCATTGGCTATTAGGGGGGCCCCCCTCCCCTCCCTGAGCCTTGCCACGCGCGGTGGTTGCATGAGCTGTTTAATCATGGGTCGGGCAGCATAGGTTGAGCGGCCTTGGCCCACCCACATTGATAATAGGCATCTAGAGGGGATGCTATGCGATCCCCCCCCACCTCCCAGTGCGCCGCCGCGCCGCCGTCGTCACGCGGGGAGCATGGGCTGTAGGCTGCAGGCTCTTCTCCCCATGGCTCAGCCCATCCTGCTGACAACAACCCTCCGACTGCCATTCCTCCCCCATGCATGCAGGCGAAGAGCCCCCCGCAGCCCTTCTTCACGCGCGAGCCAGCCCTTCACGGCTGTGCTGTGCCGAGGGCCAGGCTTCCGCACGCGCGAGCAGCCCTCCTCTCTCACCTAGCAAGTGGGCACCATGTTCCTGTCGTGCTTCCGCCCGGCACCGCACCCACCCACTCCGACGGACGCACCGGTCCGCATCAGCAGCTACAGCAGCTCTGTGATGGCCAAGATTGCGCAGCTCGGCGGGTCGAAGTCACCCGAGGGCCCGCTGAGCATCGCGTCCACCGCCTCGAACGCGACCGCCAGGACCACCCCCGCGCACGCGCTGTCGCCAGAGGCGCGCACCCAGCTGCAGCCGCCGCAGCCGCCGCAGCCGCCGCAGCCTGCAGCCAACAACTGGGGCTCCGATGCCGCACCGCAGAGGGACATGTTCCAGCGCCCGAGCCTGAACCCGTCGGAGTTCGTGAGCCCGCTCTTCAGCCGGACGTCGACCTCGGGCAAGGCACTGTCCGGCCCGGCGTCCCCGGCGCACGGGCGCCCGCTCTTCAGCCGGACCTCGACCTCTGGCAAAGCCCTGCCCGGCCCAGCGTCCCCGGCCCACAGCGCCAGGCCCATGGCGCCAGCCCAACGGCGCTGCTCCACGGTCACCGGCCACACAGCGGGCACGGCCGAGCCCGCAGCTGGCAGTCCCAAACTGCTCGGCCCCTCCCCCTCCAGCCCGCAGTTCGGTGACGCGTTTGCGTTCTCGCGGCGCTCGTGTCCCAATTGGGAGCTGGTACCAGGCGGGGGCAGCCCCAGGCAGCCGCCCCCAATTGGGCCCCACTGGGCGGGCGCGCCGCCGCCGCCCGCCGCCGCCACCAGACACGCGCCAGCCGGCGAACGGCGCCAGCCACGGGCGAGCTCGAGCGGCATCCAGCTGGATGCGCTCACGCTCGAGACGCCGTTCTGCAAGGCGACGCTCTCCTAGCTGTCGGCGCACACGGCGACGGACGCCCCCACGAGAGTGACTGCTTTCGCGGCACCAGCTCTCTCGTCCATGCGGTGTGAGTCGCCCAATCCCACTCCAATCCCATCCAACGCAATCGAGGTTGATGAGCCATGAAGAGTGGGCCATGCTCCCCAGTCCAATGCAATCGAGGTGAATAAGCCATGAGGAGTGGGCCATGCTCCACGCAATACGGTGTCCACGGCGCATGGCGCGCGGCGCGACGCATGGCGCGGCGCATGGCGCGTGGGCCATGTATGCCTCCAGCATCCGAGCGCAATGCACCCTGATGGTAATGAACGCTACAGTCTGCGGGGCACTGTCCACAGCGCGTGGGCCATGTATGCCTCCAGCATCCGAGCGTAACGTACCCTGATGGTAATGAGCGCTACAGTCTGCCGGGCACTGTCCACAGCGCGTGGGACGTGTATGCGTCCAGCATCCGAGCGCAACGTACCCTGATGGTAATGAGCGCTACAGTCTGCCGGGCACCCCTGGTGCCCTGGTGACGTGGGGCGTCCGGCATGCTGGAGGACTGAAAGTGTCGGGCTGATCAAGTCGGGCTGTGATGAATTGGCCCTTACCACTAGTGTCCATCTGGCTAAGATCCACTGTTATCAGCCTGCCACTTTCGGTCCTCCAGAATAAGGCGCGTACAACTCTCGACAGCCCACAGGGGGTCCCCCCCCCCCCCCAGTTGAGGCTGCGCAGGTTGCATGCTCCAAATGAGCATGAATTCCATGGTTTTGAGCGTTGGTTTTACGGCCGTCCGGTTCAATCATTTCCCCGCTCCAGCGAGACAAGCCGAAGCAGGCACGGGCAGTGTCCCCCGTGAAGAATTTTTAGTACGTCTTTATTTCCCGGCTCGAGCGACTTTGACCGCTCATACCAGATACGCGCTGCATCGCGGTTATTCCCGCGACGCGTGCCGTTGTGCTGCTCTCGGCGAGAGCTCCCCAACGCGCCCCTCTGCGCCCCCTCCCACCAATTGTGGAGCGGTTTTCTGGGAAATGGGAAATGCGGCCCTGAGCGGTATACTGCTTGCAGGGGGGTCACTGGGCATGGCGCCCTCCCGACAGGGAGGGCCGCAGCGGCCCCACAGCCCTACCACATTCACAACGCCTGAGGCGGTGTCTGAGGCGGCCCATTCTATGGCGCGGATCAGGCGGCGCCTCAGGCGCTCCGACTGCCTGAGACGCCGCCTGAGGCGCACCCACGATCGCCTAAGGCGTCGCCTTGGGCGCTATCCAAACCGCCTCAGGCGCCACACCGACTGCCTTGGGCGCCCACCACCGCCTGAGGCGCACCCCAGACCGTCTCAGACGTGGTGACCGCATTCCATGGCGCGGATCAGGCGTTGGGATTTTGGTAGGGCAGTGGCAAGCCCACACGCGGCACGCATCTTAATGTGCAGCTTTCTTCGTCACATTTCTAGTCCCTCTCGCATCCCTCTCGCCTCTCTGCACCCTTTCGCGCGTTTCCCAGCCATCTTCAACTTGGTTTCGGACACCAGGTTTGGGCTCGCACGACCGATCTCGTGGACCCCGACGAGTGTCCGCGTTTCTCGAGCGCTGATCCTAAAGAGAACAATCCACGGGCTTTCTTGGGGCATTTGTGACTGGCATGGTATTACACCTTACTGTCTAACCCTACAACGTTTCCCTTAACCCCAGAGTGTCTGCTCTGTGGGCCAGTCCTCCAATGACCTTTCCAACAAGTGCGAGTCCAAGTCACAGATACCAACCTGTGGATGGGGGCACACAGCCAATGCAGTGAGTCCATGGAACACGTGGAATACATGCAACAACACCGTACATGTATACCTCCCTGGGGGGGGGGGGGGGGAGCGGGAAATCAAATGACAGACCGTCACAGCCTTGCTAGCCAGTAGGACGGGTATTCCTAAGGTTTTCGCTCAGTAACCATTGATTGATTGCTTTGATACTCCAATCAAGAACCCTGGCGACTTCGAGCCGGGGGGGGGGGCAGTCTATGCGCGCGCGGCATTCGCGCGGCTATAATCGATTCCAATCAACTGCGAGTACCACTTGCTACTTATACTGTTACGATGGATGTTGCAGTCAGGGACACACGCACGCACACACACACGCACGCGCATACACACTGTGCTCGGTGCGTTTAGCACGAGCATCTAGCTGGGATGGCTGGCTACTGGTGGTAGGGGATCCCCACTTGGTGTGGGCGTGGTATATACCGCCTTGTGCGCCAAAGTACCAATCCCAGCAGAGCGCACTCCCAGGTCCCCTACCGCAGTGGCAGCAAATGCTTGTTGAAGTAGGTGTGCGCATGCAATGATACTTTTCGCCATCTACCTCCTATCTACATCTTGGCAACCTCTTGAGCTGACTCATCTTCCCTCCGTACCTTCCAACACATTTTTACACCCTGCAGCACTGCCGCCGCCTTTTAAATCCCTTGGAGTGCGGCGTGTCTGGGCCGATGCCTTTTAGGACGACATAACACCATTTCGTCTAGTACGCCACGAGGTGTTGACTGTAAAAACGACCATGATGAAGCGAGAGTGCACGAGTGGCGCATGCACGCAAGGCAGATGAGAAAGAAAGAGGGAGGGGGCTAGGGGGGAGGCTGACGAGCGAGTCCCTCTGTCTTCCGCAATGTGAACCGATGCCGTCCACCTGAACTGCAAGAGGCTAGGGGAGGGCCAGTCAGCTGTCAAGCTCGTTGCTCTCATGGAGCTTGTTGTTGAACTGCGCCTGTGCCTGCGTCTGCACCAGCGCCTGAATGTTGAGACCCAGCTACTACAGGAGCTTAGTCTGGTGGCACCAAACAACACAGCTATCAAGAGGGCTTGGCGGCTGCTCGCCCCTGTGGCCCACAGGCTGAAGAAGTCTGCCCCGCGCCCGCTCTGCCACGTGCGCAGCCGCCTGCGCCTGCATCTCGATCAAGCAGGTTGCTCGCTGCCAGCAGCACCGTGGCCACCACGTGCACTGGCGTTAAAGAGGGCGGGCGGCCGCAGCGCGGCGCTGGTGCTGGGCACTACAGCCTGCTGGTGGGTCAGCGTGCCGGTGGCAGCCGCAGCGGCAGCGGGACCGTCGGTGAGACGCACCCATGCCCACCGGACACGCATACACTTGGACGACCAACGAGTGAAACGAGCAACCTGGAATGCTGCTGTAACGAGTGCACAGCATGTGAACCCAGGGCTGAGTGAGGTGCCCAGACAGGGCTGAGTGAGGTGCCCAGCTGGCGGTGCTGCTTGCTTGGCGCCGACCACCTAGTGTGGGTGGCGCTACCGTGGGCTACTTTTGTAGCTTGAACTTTTGGTGGGCCTTGTGCCTGCTGTCTGATAGTCCCGCTGGAACTGATTGTGACCGCCGGCAGTGGATTTGTAACACTACTCTCAGAACCCCACAGGGATGAGGAGCATGCGGCTGCAGCTGGGGTGGACGAGGGAGGAGAGACAACGGTTAGCGTCGTTTGAGGCGCAAGGTTTACAGCGCCTCTCAGTCGTGCTAGAGACAAACAAGCTCCGTTCTTGACAGGGGCGCAGACCCCCATGTGATGTGACTAAGCTACTGCCGCTGTGCACCCAGGCCTCTGTGTCGTAACATATTCAAACAACTTCACCAAACCCAACAACGTGTTTGTGTGTCGGCCTCTACTTGTGTGCGATGAGACGATGGGTGCAAAGGACTTATCGCGAACTCTAGTGGTAAATAAAGAATGGCCGTCGGCAAGAGGTGTACCTATGTGTAAACCTCGGTCCCTACGGGCGCCCAGAGGTGGAGGGGGAGGGCCCGTGTAGAATGGGATAGTGTTTGTGCCGAAGCACAGGTGGAGGGGGGGGGGCGTTTAGAATGGGTAAGTGTTTGTGCCGCAGCACGCGTTGACGCGGTTGCCGTCCGATTGGCCAAACACGGCAAACCAGTAGTTGGTGCTGTCGTACAGGAACGAGTCGACCGTGTTGCACGTGGAGTCCTCGCGCAGCTCGATCGTGAAGATCGTGACCTCGCGGCCGTCTGAGGCGGTGAGCCCACCAAAGTGCGTCGTCATCTGCGCGGACGACAGCCCGACGGGGATCACGTTCGGCCAGTTCTGCACGCTGTACGACGGCAGCGTCGGGGTCGGCTGGCCCAGTGGCACCGTCACGGTCTTGATCGCGCCGCGGCAGCGCGGCTTGATAACGAGCTCAATCTTGCTGAGCGTCATGTCGCAGCACTTCACGTCGCCGGTGATGGCCGGGTCGCACTGGGACGAGGGGAAGAGCGTGAATGTGAGGAAGCGGTCGTCCGCTGACGTGTTGCGCCCCGCGTCCTCCCTCGTGATGGACACGTCCCAGCCGATGCCGCGCATCGCGGCGCCCGAGGCGCCCCAGCCGCGGTTGGCCGCAGAGTTTCCGGGCCAGCACGTGCTGTGCGGGTAGTCGAGGAACGGCGGGGGGGGCGGCGGGGCCGGCGGCGACGGCGGGGGCGGCGGCAGCGAGAGCTGGCACGTGAACAGCGGCGACGTGTACGTGCAGCCGCACGTGTCCACGACGCCCAGCTGCATGTTGCATGTGTAGTTTTCGTACCCTGCGAGCGAGTTCATGACCGCAAAGGGGTTGGTGGGCGTCGGGAACGACGTGCACACCGGGGTGGTGGACAGCGGGGACCCGCGCGCGCACGCGACCACCATCGATGAGTTGAAGGACTTGCAAGTGTAGACGAGCTCGCCACGGCCGGTGATGCCCTGGCTGACCGCGTTCATCTGGGAGGCGAGCTCGAGGCAGGTGGCGCGCGTGGGGCGCGGCGGCAGCTCGGTCGAGTTGATCGTCGTCTCGGTGACTGAGAAAGTGACGCAGATCTCGCACGCGGGCGGGGGAGGGGGGGACGGGGGTGGGGCGCGGGGGAGGGGGCGGGGAGGGGGAGGGGCAGAGGGGGGGCGGCGCGCGGGGGGAGGGGGGAGGAGGGGGGCGGGGGAGGGGGATGGGGGAGGGGGCAGAGAGGGGAGGAGAGGGAGGGGCGGAGGAGGGAGGAGGAGAGGGGGGGGCGGGAGGGAGGGGGGGGAGCGGGGGGCTGGAGGCGGGGGGCGGGAGGGGCGGGGAGGGAGGGGGGGGAGGCGGCGGCGACGGCGGTGGCGACGGGTTGACGCAGTACGTCGGCGTGTGCGTCTGGGTGCAGCCGCAGGTGTCGGTCATGTTCAGGCCCATGTTGCAGGTGAAGACTGCGTAGCCCATCGCGTCGTACGCGCGGATTGCGACTTCCGTGGTCGTTGCCTGGCACACGGGCACTGTTGCGGGCGACCCGCTCGCGCACACTGTCACCGTGTTGGACGTGATGGCGCGGCACGCGTACTTGATCCCGGTGTCGCCGTTGACCATGATCGCGAGGCTAGACATGTAGGCCGCGAGCTGGTAGCACGTGGTCGCGGTGGGGAGCGGCGGCTGGAACTTGGGGTCGACGCCGTTGACGTACACGGTGAAGGTGACGCACGAGACGCACGCGGGTGGGGAGGGGGGCGGCGGGGGGGAGGGGGCGGGGGCGGGGAGGGGGAGGGGGAGGGAGGGCGGGGGAGGGGGGAGGGGGAGGAGGGGGGGCTGGAGGGGGAGGGGGCGGGGGAGGGGGGGAGAGGGGGGTGGGTGGCGGGCGGGCGGGGCGGGGAGGGAGGGGGGGGGGCGGCGGGGGGGGGGGGGAGGGGGGCTGGGGGGAGGAGGGCGGGGAGGGGGAGAGGGGGAGGAGGGGGGACGGGCTGGGTGGGGGAGGGGGAGAGGGTGGGGGCGGGGGGGGGGAGGGGGGAGGCGAGAGGGCAGCGAGGGGGGGCGGCAGGGGCGGCAGCGGGCCGAATGGGCAGCACGCATTGTCCTTGGAGAAGAGGGCGGCGCCGAACGAGGGGTCTGGCGCGCCGGTCGTGTTCAGCAGCACCCGCCAGTCGGTGCACTTGCGCACGCCGGGCGTGGGGTCGATGAGCATCACGATCTCCATCGGGCTGGCGACGACGCTCGCCCACGCCGCCTGCACGCGCAGCTTCAGGACCTGTGGTGCAGCGTGGGTGTGCAGGTGCGGGTGTGGGGTGGGTCGGTGTGCGGGGGAGGGAGGGGGGGGGGACATGGATAAGCGAGGCAGCGCATCGCATCAGTCAATTCTCTCATGGTGGCAGCGCGAGACGCAGAGCATCCATCGCATCGCGCTTAGAAAGAAGGACACACCTGGACCTCCGGGATCAGCACCGTGTTTGACGAGCCGGTGTTGTCAAAGACCGGGGGCTTGACCTGGATGCCGTTGATGAAGGCCGTGATCTTGGAGAAGCGGCAGTACCCAACTGCGGTGGAAGGGGCGTGTGTGTGCAGGAGGGGTTTGCATCGCGCGGCAGACGAGGGGGTGGTGGCGTGCGTGCGCGCGTGCAGCAACAAGACGCAACAGGGTCCCCACTCACAGGTGTTGATCTCGAGCTTCTCGATGTCCTGAGAGCACTGAGTGTCGAGCGGCTGATCAGCAAGGGACGCGATCGTGAACGACAGCCTCGACTCAGTCACATTAACGTCGATGATGTTGATCGTCGGGGGGAAGAGGTCGATGCAGCGACAGTACGGGAAATTTGTCACGCCGCCGTTGAAGTCAGCGGCGGACGCAGCGGCCCTGCGCATCAAGCAGGCAGGCAAGCACGATTGCGTCAGACACTGTGCTAGCTTGCCGTCCACTAGTGATTCGGTGGGCTCCTCTCCCCCTCCACCGCTGATGGGTTTGCGCTGTGTATTTATACCACCTCGCTGTTGTGCCCACCGCGCCTGATGATGGTGGCCGGCGGCAAGTGGTGCGCGGAGGTTGCCTCTGCGCTCCCGCCCACAATTGTTGCAACGCGCCAGGCCTCCCCCCCGCCCCGTGCCTCACTCGGCAGACATCTTTGCCATTGACTCGACGCGATGCGGGCTTGCGAGGGCCTGTGGCTTGGCTCGACATGGTAACCCCCCAGCAAACTCCATGCTGCGGCGTGACCCCGGCTTGCGCTGGCGCCCCCCTCCCTCGCCGCATGCAGACGGACTCATGCATCGCCCATGCACTCACGCTAGGGCCAGCAGCGCCAGCGCCGCGGTCGTCCAGCGCATGGTGGCACCTCTTCTCGAAAGCCTCCTCTAGTTGTCTCTACGTTCGCTTGTCTAGACAGAGGGGGGAAGGTCGTGTGCAAGGCGTCCCTTGTGAACGCTGCTGCTGGCGTTCCCGTGGAAATGGAGGTGGGTGGAGGATTTGGGGTGTTAAGCCTGAGTGTGGAGCCCTGGAAAGGCGGGCGCCTTCGGTTACCTTTTTCCAGCAACATGGGCATGCTCTCACCCATTTTTCGCATGTGGGCAGCTGCGATGACGATGTGGCGTGCCTCACACTCAAAGATCGCGTGGCATACGCACGCACGGTGGCCATGGTCAGCAACAACCTGCCAGACTGGTGAATTGCCCCGGGGCCCTCAGCCACCACCCATCCCCAAACAGAGCCATGTGTGCAGCAACAGTCGTGGTGTTTACACTGATCACTCTACTCTTCTTAGAGCAGGGCAGTCACAGCAACGACGGCCCTGGCCGCTGCCCGCTCGCGCTTCTCCACCTGCCGCGGCACCTGGGATGGGGGCACGGTGTCGCGGTGTGTACACGTGCGTGTGTGTGTGCGTGTGTGCACAAGTGCATGCATGCGTGTGTGTGCGTGCGCGTGTGTGTGCACGTGCATGAACAGCATACACGGGTGTGTGAGCGTGTGAGCGTGTGTACGTGCGTGCGCGTGTGGGTGTCACCTGGAACGCCTCCCACTCGGATGGGCTCAGCCCCCGGTAGTGCACCCGGTACCCGTGCGATGCGAGCAGCGCCTCCGATGCCTCAATCCCCTCGTCGCGCACACCAGCGGCCATGGACGCGTCGCCGCCGCCGCCGACGGCCCCGGCGCTGGCGTCGGGCACGCGTGCGCCGGGCGCGTTGTGTGCGTCGAGGACGCCATCGTAGAAGCCGGGGACCTGTGTACGTGTGTGTGTGTGTGTGCGTGTGCGTGTGATGGGGGGGC
This sequence comes from Chlamydomonas sp. UWO 241, assembly GCA_016618255.1. NCBI lineage: Eukaryota > Viridiplantae > Chlorophyta > Chlorophyceae > Chlamydomonadales > Chlamydomonadaceae > Chlamydomonas > Chlamydomonas priscui. Next base: position 137,870 of record VFSX01000179.1, read on the forward strand.
ATCGTGGGGCGTGTGTGTTTGGTGAGGGGAGTGCACGGGGGGGTGGGGTGGGGTGGGGTAATCTGACCGAGGAGACGTCTGATATCAGATCGATCTGACCGAGGAGGGTATTTCTGATCTGACCGAGGAGATATCCAACCTGTTCAGTTGGTGACACCTCAGTGAAGGTTTAGGGCTACTTAGCCCTAAGCCCCAAACCCTAAACTGAGGTGTTACCGACCTTAAGGCTTTGACACCTCAGTTTAAGGTTTTGGGTTTAGGGCTAGAGTTGAGTCATTGCTCACCAGCTCGTTCTCCGTTGCGCGATACACACCGTAGAGCCGAAGCTCATCGGTGCGCAGCCACTTGGCGTAGTATGAGATTTGGCGCAGCGTCGAGTCGCGCATGCCGTCTGCGTGGTGGTCAGCATGGGGCGGGCAGCAGGTGGGCGGTAGGTGGGTGGAAGGTGGGCGGAAGGTGGGCGCAGGGGCGGGGAGCATGCGAGGTGCGAGAGTTGGCGCAGCGTGGAGTCGCGCATGCCGGCTGTGCGGTGGTCAGCAGCATGGGGCGGGCAGCAGGTGGGCGGAAGGTGGGCGGAAGGTGGGTCGCACGGGCGGGGAGCATGCGTGTTGCGAGAGTTGGCGCAGCGTCGCGTCGCGCATGCCGGCTAAGCGGTGGTCAGCAGCATGGGGCGGGCAGCATGCTGGTGGTTGGTGGGGGCAGAGGCGGCAGCATGCGGGTTACGGGTGGTTGGTCAGTAATTTCCTTTTCATGCTTTTTAATTAATTATTCCACAGCCGGATTTTTCCTTGACCATGTTGACCGTTGACCTCCCGTTGACCGTTTGTCCTCAATATAGGTCATTTGAAAGCGTTTGACGAGATCTGTCTGATGGACTTGTCAGAAGAACCAATCCACTGGATATGTTCAGCTGTGTCCAAGGTCAAAGTACAGGCAGAATACAGCCAAATGGCTGTGGAGAGCCGAAAAGGAAATCACTGAGAACACGCCTCTGCTGGAGAGCGGATGCTACTGTTGCTGCAGGCGCCCACCCACCCATGCGCGCGTCAAACTCCTGCGCGACGACGCGCCCGCGCAGGTGCACGCGCGGTCGCCGCTTGGGCCATTTTTGGTTTCAACAGCACGCATCGCACACACTCGAGGCGCTCCATCGGCAGCAATCACTAGGAACACCCGCCCATGCACGCGTCAAACTCCCGCGCGACGACGCGCCCGCGCAGGTGCACGCGCGGTCGCCGCTTGGGCCATTTTTGGTTTCAACAACACGCATCGCACACACTCGAGGCGCTCCATCGGCAGCAATCACTAGGAACACCCGCCCATGCGCGCGTCAAACTCCCGCGCGACAACGCGCCCGCGCAGGTGCACGCGCGGCCGCCGCTTGGGCCACTTTCGGTTTCAATAGCACGCATCGCACACACTCGAGACGCTCCCTCGGCAGCAGTCTCTACTAGGAACACCCACCCATGCGCGCGTCAAACTCCCGCGCGACGACGCGCCCGCGCACGTGCACGTGCAGCCGCCGCTTGGGCCACTTTCGGTTTCAACAGCACGCGTCGCACACACTCGAGGCGCTCCCTCGGCAGCAGTCCCTACTAGGAACACCCACCCATGCGCGCGTCAAACTCCTGCGCAACGACGCGCCCGCGCAGGTGCACGCGCGGCCGTCGCTTGAGCCATTTTCGGTACAGCACGTAGCGCACGAACTCGAGGCCGTACCACATTGCGCGCGGCACGCCGACCTCTTTGTTGCGCGAACCGAGGTCCCACATGAGGCAGCTGCGCGCGTTCAGGGTTTAGGAGGGTTGGGGGTTGGGGCGCGTGCGTGTAAGTGGGGGGCAGGGTGGTGGGGGGAGAGGAGGGGACGCCGACCTCTTTGTTGCAAGAATCGAGGTCCCACATGAGGCAGCTGCGCGCGTTCAGGGTCAAACGCTCAGGTTCTGGGTTCAGGTTCAGGGTTTGGGGTGAGTTTTTTTGCGTGTGTGCGTGCGCGCGCGTGTGGGAGGGGTAGGGTGCAGGGCGTGGGGGGTGGCGGGGAGAAGAGGAGGGGACGCCAACCTCTTTGTTGCGAGAATCGAGGTCTTACATGAGGCAGCTGCGCGCATTTAGGGTTAAGTAGGGAAGGCAGTTAGGGCCCGTGCGTGTGGGTGGGTGGCGGGCAGGAGGGCGCGGGGGGGGAGGGGGGGAGAAGAGGAGGGGGCGCCGACCCTCTTTGTTGCGAGAATCGAGGCCCCACATGAGGCAGCTGCGCGCGTTCAGGGTTAAGGGCTCGAGTTCAGGTTAAAGGTTCAGGGTAAGGGCGCCTGCGTGCGCGTGTGCGTGCGCGCGCGTGTGGGAGGGGTGGGGTGCAGCGCGTGTGTGGGGGGAGAGAAGAGGAGGGGACGCCGACTTCCTTGTTAACGGTTACTTAACCCTTTAGTGTGCCCTCCCCAGCCCTCCCCAGCCGCATACAGCTGCTCCTGCATGCGTGCAAACTTTTTGGCTGAGGAGTTAAGTGCTTCTGTGCACCGTGGGCGACACACGACCCATTCTAAGAAACGGTTTTTGGGTGTGGCACCAAACCATGCTATTTTATTACATGCTAGCCTGGGAAGGAACAAGGGACGCCGACTTCCTTTTTGCAAGAACCAAGGTCACACATGAGGAGGTGCGCAAGGCTAGTTAGAGTTAAGGGTTGAGGCTAAGGGGTAAGGGTTGGGGCGCGTGCGTGTGTGCGTGCATGCGCGCGCGTGTGTGTGCTGGGGTGGAGGGCGCGCGTGTGGTGGGGTGGGGTGGGGGGGGCGCGAGGGGCGAGGGGAGGAATGGTGCACGCGCGTGGGGTGGAGTGGAGGGCCTACCACATGCCCGCCCGAGGCGCCACATTTACTTGCGCGGATCAGGCGGCGCCTCAGGCGCGTCGACCGCCTGAGGCGCCGCCTGAGGCGCACCCTTGATCGCCTCAGGCGCCGACATAGGCGTCATCCCGCCCGCCTTAGGCGCCCACCACCGCCTGAGGCGCACCCCCGACCGCCTCAGACGTTATGGCCGCATTCACTTGCGCGGATCAGGCAAAGGGGCTGTGGTAGGGAGGGCGCGCGTGCGCGTGTGTGACAAGGTGGTGGGCGCGGGAGCGGAGGGGAGGGGAGGCAGCGCGCGCACGTGCGTGCGCGCGTGTGTGCGGGGTGGAGAGCGAAGGGAGGGAAGGATTGTGCACTCGTGCGGGTTACCAGGCGGTGTGTGGTGGTGGTGGTGGTGTGTGCGTGGTGGAGTGGTATGTGGAGATGTGGCTGGGTGCTGTGGGTGGGTGGATGTGGACGGGTGTGGCTACCATGATAAACGCGCACGCTCGCCAGTGGCCCTGTACGAGCGCCACAAGCTCTGGGGCTCCTGGGGCTCCTGGGGCTTTACGCTCTAGATGCCCACTGTACGTGGTACCTCGCAGGGCGCGTGTTCAAGTACCGGGGCCGTATTGCAGTAACCAGTAACAGTTACAGTAACATCGGCTTTCCAGCGAAGACTACCTTCTAGTCCTAGTACCACCGCCTAGACCCACGTCCAGTTCTGGCCCTAACAATTACTTGTGAGGGGCGGTCGCCACCAGCCGGCTGCCTGCCAACGTGTAGTCCCAGAGCAAAAAGGAGAGCTATTATGCGACGCCTCCAAAATAGGTCTTAAATGCTTCCAGGGGATAAGGGTTCGAGTGGCGCTTGCCAATCTACTTGACCGCCGAGGTGGAGGGGCCGATTGAAGTAACCACTTTATAAAACGATAGCCGTGCTCACCAAGCGGGGTAGCACTCCCCCACACCAGCTGGGGTCAGGACCAACTTTTGCACCTCACACCTCTTCCAACCCAGTCCAAGTTGCTTCCTGCACAGAGCGCCTCAAGACCCTGCCACCGGGCGCGAAAGAACCGCAGGGACACCCCCCCATCCGTTTCCTAGTGACCCCAGCTGAGTCCGGACAGTGCGACCACCAATTCGCTCACCAGTGGCCCTGCGCGAGTGCCATGAGCATGTTGGCGTCCAGGCCCAGGAGCAGCGCCTCCAGGTGGCCCTGCTCGCACGCGGTTGACTGGAGGCGGCAGAAGCTGTGAGGGGAGCAGCGGGCGAGTCAGCAGCAGATTCATTTCGAGTTGTGAGCACCAGGTGCGTGCTGCAGGAGCAGAGGAGCAGAGGAGCGATTGCCCCCAGGCCCAGGGATCTTGGCGTGCCACAGAGTAGTGGGGGGTGCTTGCATGGGAAACTACATTGAGGGGCCGAGCGAGACACAGCGGCGACACCCACGAGCCACCTGCTCTGCAGCCCCAGCTCCTGCAGCACCGGCAGCGCCTCGATCCCTGTTGGGTTGTTGGGTTGTTGGGTTGTGGGGCCATGCACTTGAGCGCGTTTGCATCGAGCACACCTGCCGCCTGCTTGCGGCGACACGCCACGTGGCGTGTGCTGTGTGCTGTGCTTGTGCGTGCATATGCGGCACCCACCATTGGTCAGGTTGACAAAGTGACGGCAGTCTTGCAGCGGGGGCAGCGGGCCCGCGGGCGTGGGGTCTGTCAGCGTGGGGCGTGCTCGGCGTGCTCCGCTCGGCAGCACGGCGGCTGCTCCTGCTCTGCTCACGCCAAGATCCAGCTGCGGCGGTGCAGCGCCCGTGGTGCAGCGGCAGGGCGGCTGACGCGGCCGAGGCACGCGGCACGCGGCCTGGTGCATGGCGGCCCCATGCGTGCGTGTGTGCATCATCAGAGTGTTCGTCCCGCGGTGCTGCATCACCACGTGCTGCCTATCTACCAGACTCCTCTTGATGCCTCACTGCAAGTGGCTGCTGCAGCACTCAGTGACTGTGGGCCCACCCACCCCAGCCCTCAAGGCTGGAAAAGGGCGCAACTTGCTGCTGGGGTGTATGAGGAAGGACCAAGGGTGACGACTCTCAAAGGGGCTGACCTGGCGGACAAGAAGCAACGCGCGTCGCTCAACCTCAAGCTCAAGCTCAAGCTGAGAGAAATGTGGACTTCACACAAAGGCATTTTTGTAGTCAAAGCCTCCTCTGTATCAAGCCTCCTCTGTCCTCTGATCTATCACGCGGCGGGCCGCAGGAGGCCGTCAGATACAGCTTGTCCACAGGCGACCGATTCCGGACCACGATGACGTCGCAATATCGCGGCGTGACCTATTCTAAGAAGTCCCAAAAATGGCAGGTGAGAGCTCACCAGAGGTTGGTGGAGGGACGTGGGTTCCAGCAATGTGCGTCTTGGAGTGGGGCCACGCTTCCTGCCTGTGCCCATGGAGCACGACTTGCTGGTCTTGCACGGGGCTGGGCGCATGGGCTGGATCCACGGGGTGGGGCTGGTTGCATGGGCGGGGGCGGGGCGGAACCGCCGGGTGGGTAAGAGTGTGCACCGTGGAGTGGGCCACGCTTGTGCTCACACGGTTGGACGACACCCGCATGAGGCTTGCAGGCCGCCATCAACATGGGCGGCACGCACGTCCACCTGGGGACGCACATCAGCGAGCTGGACGCGGCAGTTGCGTTTGACAAGGCCGCGCTGTGCATTCGCGGCGACAAGGCCAAGATCAACTTCATGCTCAACAACTACAAAGACTCGAACGGGCACCTGGTGCTGGACCAGTCAATCTTGCTGAAACTGCAGGTGGGGGGAATGCCATGCATGTCGGCATGCGCATGAGGTGCATGCGCACATGGGGAGAGGCGCTGCTCGTATGTGTGCGAGAGTGTGTGCATGTGCGCCGTGCGTGTACGTGCGTGTGTGCGTGTGCGTCGTGCGTGCGCACGCATGGCCGCCGTGCGTGCGCGGCAGCAGGCGGGGTGCGCGCGCCCAACGCTCCTGTGCGCGCCCCGCTCACCGCCACCGCCGACCACCGCGCACCAGGCTGCGTCGTCCGACAAGGCGACGGGACGGAAGAAGAAGAGGAAGCTTGGGGCCGACGGGTCTCACATCATCCTTGATGAAGACCTGCACCGGCACGCGGAGCTGTCCTCGGTGCGTGCGTGTGTCCTGCGTGCGTGTGTGCGCTGCGTGCTGCATGCGTTCGTGCTGCATGTGTGCGTGCCGGTGCTGGCGCGTGGGCTGTGAGACGCAACTCACTGGAGCCCAGCCCGCTGGCCGTCAAAGTCACAGCGTGTTCCACCAAGCCACACCCACACCCCACACCACCGCCAGGCGCTCGCGACGATCCTCGCCGCCGGCCGTGTCGCGATCCAGCACCCTGCTGGCAGCCCGCTGGCTGTCACAGTCACACTGTGTGCCACCAAGCCACACCCACACCCCACACCACCGCCAGGCGCTCGCGACGATCCTCGCCGCCGGCGGCGTCGCGATCCGGCATCCTGCTGGCAGCCCGCTGGCCGTCACAGTCACAGCGTGTGCCACCCAGCCACGCTCACACCCCACACCACCGTCAGGCGCTCGCGACGATCCTCGCCGCCGGCGGCGTCGCGATCCAGCACCCTGCTGGCAGCCCGCTGGCTGTCACAGTCACACTGTGTGCCACCAAGCCACGCCCACACCCCACACCACCGCCAGGCGCTCGCAACGATCCTCGCCGCCGGCGGCGTCGCGATCCAGCACCCTGCTGGCGGCGACACGCCCGTGTACCTGTCCAACACGATGCCGCCGCACGACGTGCACACCCAGGGCATGGTCGGGCGCGCGGCGCCGATCCCGGTAAGTCGCGTGTCGAGCCTTTGGGCTTCCACTAAATCGTTTCTAGACGTGGAGAGAGGGTTGAGTCTGCAACTGGGTTGTTTCATAGGGCACGCGTGACGCCGCCGTGCGCACGACGTGCACACACAGGGCGTGGTCGGGGCGCTCGGCGCCGATCCCGGTGAGTCGTGTGTCGGGCCTTTGGGCTCCCAGCTAGTTGTTCCTAGGAGAGGACAGGGGGGGGGGGGCTCCAGCTAAGAAGGCCCAGACAGGGGGGGGCTCCAGCTTAAAGGGCCCAAAGAGGGGGCTCCAGCTACGAGGGTCCAGACAGGGGGGGCTCCAACTTTAAAGGGTTAAAAGTGCCCGGACAGGGGCTCCAGCTAAGAGGGCTTAGAGGGCCCAGGCAGGGGCTCCAACTGAGAGGGCTAAGAAGACAAGAGGGACCAAGTCCGCGCAGAGGTTGTCGAAAAGGACAGGCGCGATGCAGCCATTGGCGCCGATCCCGATGATGCATTTCCCGAGGCCGTAGTTACGGTCGCAGTCTGGGGGCGTCGAGCTACCGTAGTAACGCTTTGCCTTGCCGCCACTTTTATAAAGAGGGTAATTGTTTAGGATTTGGGTGCCTTGCCGCGGGTTTTCCCCCCGTTTTGATACACTTATGGCATTCTGTTTTTTTATTTTTCGGATGTTTTTTTAGAAATCGACCTTGCCGCCACATCCTCGGAATTATTTAATCGGCAAGGTAAAGCGGTGCTAATAATCGGGCTACGACGAAGAGACAATCAAACCGTCTGCGTGTGCGTGTTGCTGGGGAGGCGTCGCTCGACCTCGGCGCGCAGGCCGCGCGCTCACCCCCGCATCACCGCCGGCTGCGCCCCGCAGCATGGTACTTGGCGGCGGTCTGTGCAGAACACACACACACGCGCACACACGCGCGCACACACGCATGCAGGAGGCGACGCTCGACCTCGGCGCGCACGCCGCGTGCGCAACCCCGCATCACCTCTGACTGCTCGCCGCAGCATGGTACATGATGGCGGCCTGTGCAGAACACACACACGCACGCACACACACACACACACGCATGCACGAGGCAACGCTCGACCTCGGCGTGTGGGCCGCGTGCTCACCCCCGCATCACCTCTGACTGCTCGCCGCAGCATGGTACATGATGGCGGCCTGTGCAGACACACACACACACACGCACACACGCATGCAGGACGCGACGCTCGACCTCGGCGCGTGGGCCGCGTGCTCACCCCCGCATCACCTCTGACTGCTCGCCGCAGCATGGTACATGATGGCGGCCTGTGCAGACACACACACACGCACACACGCATGCAGGACGCGACGCTCGACCTCGGCGCGTGGGCCGCGTTCAACCACATTGCTGCCAACTGCGTGCCGATCGGCGGCCGGCTGCGCGGCCTCGTGCCGCACTCGGCGTCGCGCTCGATGGGCGTGCTGTACGAGGAGATTGTGACGGCGGCAGAGGTGTGACCCGTGATTGTGTGGCCTGTGCGTGTGTGCGCGTGTGCGTTTGCGTGTGTGCGTGCGATCGCTGCAGCTGCCGCTGCGGGCGGCATGGGCGACGCGGGAGCTGACCTGACGGCGCAAATGATGCAGCAGGTGTGTGTGTGTGTGTGTGTGACCGCGCTCTGATGCTCTGATGCTGTACTCGCCGGCCCTGATGCTCTGATGCTGTACTCGCCGGCCCTGATGCTCTGGCGCTCTGATGCAGCTCTGGCGCTCTGACGCGCAGATGCCCAGCGGCTCAGAGGTGTGACCTGACGGTACGATCTAGTGTGACCGCTCTCTGGTGCACGTGGGCTCTGATGCTCTTGAGCTATGATGCACAGATGCTCGGCTGCAGAGGTGTGACCTGTCTGTCTGTGGGACCTTTCTGTCTGTGTGAGGGCGCATTCTGAACGAGAACACACACGCACGCACACGTGCACACGCAGGTGGCCGCGGCGCAGGCGGCAGCGGCGGCGGCCGACGGCGGCGGCGGCGAGGGCGCCGAAAACGGGCTTGGCGGCGGCGGCGCAGGCGCTGGCGGCGAGGGAGGCGCTGCAGTCAAACAGGACGGTGGGGAGGACGGAGAGGGCGAGGCGCCAGCCGCCGACGCGGCCGCTGTCGACCGACAGGCAGCAGCCGCGACTGCTGTTGGCGAGGGCCAGGACGACGGCCAGGACGGCGGCGGCGACGGCGGCCAGGACGGCGGCGGCGACGGCGAAGGGGACGGCGAAGGCGACATGGGCGGCGCGAGCATGGTGCAGATCGGCGCCGCGGTGTGGGTCGTCGGGTCGGGCGTGCTCGGGCGCAGCGGCGCGGTCGACGAGCCGGCCGCGCGCGCGTTCATGACGAGCATCATGGAGATGATGATGGGCATGGGCATGGGCGGCGGGGGCATGGACGGGGGGATGGGCGGCGACATGGGCGGTGCGTCGATGGAGGGCGGCGACATGGCCGGCGGCTCGGGCGGCGCGCCGGGCGGCTCGGACGCGCAGACGCAGCTGCTGCTGCAGGTGTGTGTCTGTGTGTGTGTGTGTGTATTCGTGCGTGTGTGTATTGCTGGTGATGGGCAAGAGCGAGGGTTCCGATGCAAGGGGGGGGGGGCTCGGACGCGCAGACGCAGCTGCTGCTGCAGGTGTGTTTGTGTGCGTGTGTGCGTGCGTGTGCGTGTGTGTGTGCCTTGATGAAAGCCGCACTCGGCGGCGCGGGCGGAGAGAGGCGCACACACACACACACACACACACACACACACACACACACGCGCAGAGAGGCGCACACACACACACACACACACACACACACACACGCGCAGAGAGGCGCGCACACACACACACACACACAGAGAGAGAGAGAGAGAGAGGGGCACACACACGCAAACGCGCACACGCACCCCCATGCATGCGCTCACGCAGGCCGCGCCCCGCGGCGTGGGCGGGTGGCCCGGCAGTGACTGCAGCACACATACTCACATACAGATAGAGAAAGAGAGAGGCACACACACACACACACACACACACACACGCGCGCACAGATAGACGCCAACACATACGCAAACATACACACACGCACGCACCTGCAGGCGCTCACGCAGGCAGCGCTCGGCGGCGCCGGCGGGTGGCCGGGCGGTGACGGCGGCGGCGGCGACACAGAGCTTGCGGCTGCGATCGCTGCGGCTGCCGCTGCGGGTGGCATGGGCGACGCGGGGGCTGACCTGACGGCGCAGATGATGCAGCAGGTGTGTGTGTGTGTGTGGACCTGAAGGCGCAGATGATGCAGCAGGTGTGTGTGGGGGCGTGGGTGTGGGTGTGGGTGGAGCTGACGGCGCAGATGATGCAGCAGGTGCGTGTGTGTGCATGTTCATGTGGGTGTGTGGGTGGATCTGACTGCAGATGATGCAGCAGGTGTGTGCGTGCGTGTGTGTTGACGCGTGTGCCATGCGCCCGCCTCTCTCTCACGCTCACACACCCACAAACTGCGCCCGCTGCAGGTCGGTATGCCTGGGATGATGGGCGCGGGCGGCCCGGGCTCTCACACTCACCTTTCACACACACGCACACACAGACACACTCACACACACACACCGCTGCGCCCGTTGCAGGCCGGTTTGCCCGGGATGATGGCCAGCGTTGGTCTCTCACTCTTACATTCCGCACGCACACACACGCGCACACACACGCACACACACACTCACACACACACACACACGCACACACCGATGCGCCCGCTGCAGGCTGGTGGTGTGATGGGCGGCGCTGGCGCCATGGACATTTATGCGCTGCTCGCTGCGGCTGGCATGGGTCAGCTCGGGGGCATGGACGTGACGCAGGTGTGGGGTACTGGGGATGGGTGATTCTTGGGCCGGTTTTTGCAGTTTGGGGGGCCTGTTTGCGTTGCTGGCTGTGTGGGGTACTGGCGATGGTGGTGTATTTCTCAGGCTTTGCAGGTGTTGGGGCCTGTTTGCGCTGCTCGCTGTGTGGGGTACTGGCGATGGGTGATTCTTGCGTCAGTTTTGCAGGTGTTGGGGCCTGTTTGCGCTGCTCGCTGTGTGGGGTGCTTGCGGTGGGTGGTTCTTTGGCTGGGTTTGCAGGTTTGGGGGCCTGTTTGCGCTGCTGGCTGTTCGGCCGGCGTGGGGACGCTCGGGGGCATGGCCGTAACGCAGGTGTGGGGTACTTTCGATGGGTGATTCTTGGGCCGGGTTTTGCAGGCGTTGGGGCCTGTGTGCGCTGCTGGCCGTGTGGGGTGCTTGCGGTGGGTGATTCTTGGGCCGGTTTTGCAGGCGTTGGGGCATGTGTGCGCTGCTCGCTTTTGTGGTCAGCATGGGGACGCTCAGGAGTATGGACGTAAACCAGGTGGTGCACTGGTGAAAGCGATGGTGTGGGCTCTGACGGACGGACTCTGATGTGTACTTTATTAACTTGGACGACAAATTGTGTGTACTGTATTCACTGGGGCAGCAAGGGGGGCGACAGACAAGAGGCCCTCCGAGCGCTGTTGAGTTCTCGAGCGCTCTCTGCCTGTCGCCCTTGTGCTTGCCATACCCCGTGTTACTAGTGTGACCACTCATGATGTATCCGACTCTCGCTTGTGCCTGCAGATGAGCGCGGCGGAGCTGCAGGCGGCTGGCATGGCTGCCGCGCAGCAGTCCCCCCCCCCCCTCCCCCTTGCTCCTCGCTCCTCGCTCCTAGGGGGCCCTATGCACGATGCTGTATTTCACGGCCTGTGTGACACCCACCATTCCCGATTGCTCGTGCGTGCAGATGAGCGCGGCGGAGCTGCTGGCGGCTGGCATGGCTTGCATGGTACCCCCCCCCCAGTGGCACCATTGCTGATGCATGACACTGATGCGTGTGCGTGCAGATGGGCGCGGCGGAGCTGCAACCGACGCTCGAGGTGGCGGCAGCACACACACCCTCGCTCCCGCGCGTGGTCCTGGACGCTACCACCGTCTGTGTGGCACCACTGCTGATGCACTGACACTGATGCGTGTGCGTGCACTCGCACGTGCGTGTGTGCAGATGAGCGCGGCGGAGCTGCAGGCGGCCCTCGAGGTAGCGGCGGCCGGCATGATGCCGCGACCCGAGGGAGAAGAGGGCGCACCAGACGGTGCGTGTACCGTAGTACTGCTTTGCCTTGGCGCCACTTTTATAAAGGAGGGGTAATTGTTTGATGATGATGATGGATCTTACAGTCTGTGTGACACCAGTAATGATGTATAAGACCGGTGTCGGCGCTAGCGCCCGACACCTTAAACTCAGTTTCAGTGGGAAACTGGCTGGCTACCTGGTAGGGGTGAGGGTAAACCCCCACACGCGCGCACGCACTGGACCTAGACAGGACACTGGGCCCCCAGATCCACCCTATACCACCCAGGTAGTGACAGCAACGCATTGTTGGTGTGCGCCTGTGTTCTACTGCTAGTCCCGCCGCCGCCATTGGCTCCAGCAATCTCCTCCATGCCCGCCAGCAATCTCCTCCACGCCCGCCAGCAATCTCCTGTATGCCCGCAAGCAATCTCGTCCATGCATGTGTTTAGAGTTTTGCGGCGTGCCGCGGGATGTTGATTTTTGGTTTGGCGTCATTTTTTTCTTTTTCGGCCTTTTTTTCGAAATCGACCTTGCTGCGACGTTGTTATTATTATTCTATCCCAAGGCAAAGCGGTACTACGGCCTGGGCGCGCTACACGCCGTACCACATTCCAAACGCCCCAGGCGGCGCCCAAGGCGCTCCGACCGTCTGAGGCGTTGCCTGAGGCGCCGCCTTAGGTGTCACTTCGACCGCCTCAGGCGCAACCTTGACCCCCTCAGACGTTATGACCGCATTCACTTGCGCGGATCAGACGATGGGGCTGTGGTAGGGCGTGTGTAAGGGCATGGCACACGCACCCGACGCGCACGCACACAGCACACAGACGCACGTGCAAACACACACACACACATACGCACACAGGCGCGCGAGCCCAAGCACAAACACGCATGCACACGCACCGCACACACACACGCACCACACACACACATGCACGCACACACAAACACAGGCGCGGGCTGCGACACGAGCGGCGCGCATTGACACACACGCACACACACAAACACGCACCACACGCTTAACTCACACACACGCACACAAACACGCTTACACACAGGCACGGGCGGCGACGCTGCGGCTGGCAATGCGCATCGACACACGCGTGGACACATGCGCATGCGCACAAGCACGCGCACGCACACGCACAAACACGCACACACACACACACACACACACACACACACACGCGTGCATGCACAAACACCCCACACACGCACACACACACACAGGCGCGGGCGGCGACGCGGGCGGCGGCGCGCCCGACGCGGGCGGCGTGCCCCACAACGCGTACGGCGACGCCGCGCCCGACAGCGCGTACGGCGAGCCCGCGTCGATGGAGGGCGTGCAGGTCGGGGAGGCGACGGCGGGGGACGCGGTGGGGTATGCGGGGGAGCAGGGGCACGGGCAGCAGCAGCAGCTGCTGCAGCAGCTGCACGACGGGGCGGGCGCCGCGCGCTATGGCGGTGACGACGACGCCGGCGCGCAGCAGGCGGCGGCCGTCGAGGCGCTGCGCGCGCTCGCGGAGGCCACGGCGGCGCCGCCCCCAGCCGGCGACGCCGCAGCCGCAGCCGCCGCAGCGGCGCCCCCGTCTCTGTTCCAGTGAGAGCGGCGAGTGTGCTGCGCGGGTGATGGTGGCTGGCGTGACACAGCCGACACGCGACGGCCACGGCACCGCCGTCCCCGGCTGGCGCTGCCGCCGCAGCGGCGCCCCCGTCGCTGTTCCAGTGAGAACGGCAAGTGTGTTGCGTGGGTGGTGGTGGCTGGGCTACGCGTGTCACGGTCTACACGCTGTGGCCACGGCCGCGCCGCCCCCGCCTGGCGCCGCCCCCGCCTGGCGCCGCCGCCGCAGCGGCGCCCCCGTCGCTGTTCCAGTGAGAGGGGCAAGTGTGCTGCGCGGGTGGCGGTGGCTGGCGTGTGTGTGACGTTACGGCCGGTGCGCGGTGGCGGCGGGCGGTGGTAGGGCGCGAGTGACGGGGCGGGGGGCGCGCGTCTGCGTCCCCTCCCCCTCCTCCCCTCCTGCCGTCACCCAGTGGGTGTGGTTCAAGCTCGTTGCTCGAATCGAGAGAGCCGGAGTAGGTGCTCGCTGCTGCGGCGGCGGGGCCGTTGTAACGGAAGATAATTGTAAGGCTCCTGCGTCGTGGCCCGTTCGGTGGCATGTGCTGTTAGGCCGAGTGGATGTCCGAGTCGCACGTGTCGACAGGGCTGTTCTTTTTACGGCTCTTTACCCTGCTGGCCGGCAACAGCACTGATCCCTGGAGGTCCGTTCCGGCACTGGTCATACTTAGCAATGTATGTTTTTTTACTGACGACGTGGCAGATTGCAATGAGCTTTCCGCCATGCTTGTTGTCATGCGGCCAGCTGGAGGGGGGGCGGCGGGGAAGAGGTAGGCGAAGTGGCGGCAGCGGGTGGCAGTTGGCCGCACCGTGCCCTCTACCCTACTGCAGCTGCCAGCAAGCATGCTCTTGGCCTCACTGCTTGTGTCACGGGACGCCGGCTCAGGCCCTCTAGTGGCCAAGGGAAACCGTCTCGTATCAGCTTGCCCCCCCCCGGCCTCCCCCCCCTATTTCCGTCATACAGGCACACGCTGCAGGCAGCCCCTTGCAGGTGGCCATCCGAAACACGTGTGACGCTCCAAGATTAGGCGCGGTTGTAAGAGAAGTCGGCGAGGCACCCCCAAGCCGTGCCGGCATGGCTGCTTCTCGCCACCGTGAAGCTAGCTCCACTAGCGGTGTGTATGCCATTGCCGCAGCCGCTGTTGATGTAGGAACTGGCCGCAGGCAGCTCCCTCTTGTGTCCATCCGAGACGCGTGTGACACTCAAAGTTCAGGCGGTTGTGAGAGAAGTCCGTGAGGCAACCCGCCCCGTTCTTCTCACCACCGTGAGCTAGCGCCGCTGGCCACGCACCATATCCACGCCTGCCGCGCCGTGTGTATCTTGATCTAGCTTCCGTCGGACGGCTGTGGTGCGCTGTCAACACGGGCATCCAGTGTGACTGGCCTTACTTTGCCTGTCTTCACCAAGGGGGGATGAGATGTGACAGGTCGAGCCAGACCAGTCACATGTGTTGCAGCCACGTGTGTGCGATGCGCAGGATCCACACGTGGTGACGACGCTGTAGCATTGGATTGGAGCCTCTCACAGTTAATTTGTGTGAGATCAGGTAGTGCGGACACGTAGTGTGGATCAGGGGACTCTTGAGAGAGAGGCCAGTCACATCCAGTGAGACATTCGGGCCAGTTTCAGCCACTTGATTTACATATGTGGGATAGCCAAGGGTGGACCAAGCATTCATGGCGGAGACGAGAAAAGGGGAGAAATAATGGCAATTCCTGACCTGAGTAAGGGAGTAAGGGGGCAAAAGGGGCGGGGGGATGCAGCCCTGTCCGGGGTCGTGTTGTGAATATAGATTGCTAGTATGTGCGTGCGTGTGCTCATCCTGCGGTGTGTGTGTGAGCATCGCTACGGTGCGTGTGTGAGCATCGATCGCTACAGCGTGTGCGTGTGTCCGCCGTTGCAGCAGCAGAGCGAGTGCGGTGCAGCTCGGGCGGGGCTCGGGCGGGCTCGCTCATGCGAGCGCCAGCGCGTCCGTGCCGCAGCACCCGTAGTCGGACGACCCGTACATCGCAAACCACGCCGAGCCCTGGCCGTACAGGAATGCCTCGGCGCTGCTGCACGTGCCCTGCAGGTGCAGCGTGAACTCGGTGACCTGGAGCGCGCCCGCGCTCAGACCAGGGATCTTAGCCACGAGCGGCCCACGCCAGTCGCCGGTCCACTCGCTGGGCGTCGTCGTCGGCCACGCCTGGTTGCCGTACGAGGGCATCTTGGGCTGGAGCGGCGCGCCGAGCGGGACCGTGATCGCCTTGATTGCGCCGCGGCACGCGTCGTTGATCACGACCTCGAGCTTCTCGAGCGACGCCGAGCAGCAGTCGGCAGCGCCAGAGATGGGCGTGCACACGCTGTTTGGCGTGAGGCGGAAGCGCACCGTGTCGGGCGTTGGCGCGGTGATCGTCGCGTCCCACGCAAAGCCCACGGTGCGCGTGCCGTTGCCGCGGCCGCCGTTGAGCTCCGAGTTCCCGGGCCAGCACGCGTGCGGGAAGTCGACGAAGGCCGGGGGCGCGGGCGCGAGCGGGGGCGGGGGCGAGGGCGGGGACAGCGGCGGCGGGGGGGATAGGTCTGCGCACGCCGTGCCGGCAGAC
This sequence comes from Chlamydomonas sp. UWO 241, assembly GCA_016618255.1. NCBI lineage: Eukaryota > Viridiplantae > Chlorophyta > Chlorophyceae > Chlamydomonadales > Chlamydomonadaceae > Chlamydomonas > Chlamydomonas priscui. The sequence continues at coordinate 153,797 of VFSX01000179.1, forward strand.
GGCACCGGTTTGGAGCACGAGTCAACAAGGAGCATCGACAGGCCGCACGTGTAGGACTGGTATCCGGCGGCGGCGACCTGAGTGATGAAGAGCAGCGGGTTGGCATCAAACGCGGCGGCCACAAGGCTGGTCTGGGTGTCGCCCTTGGCGCAAACAGTGACCGCGTCGCCGGTGACCGCGGTGCAAATGAACGTGAGCACGTCGCGCGCGAGAATCAGGCGTGCGGTCTGGCCCATTGACGCGACGAGCTTGGCGCACGTGTCGGCGGTCGGGCGGGGGGGCGAGGTGGCGCTGGTCTGGGGGACGGTGAGCGTCTGGCAGAGCTCGCACGCGGGCGGGGGAGGAGGGGAGGGGGGAGGAGGGGAGGGAGGAGGGAAGGGGGAGGGGGAGGAGGGAAGGGGAGGGGGGGGGGGGGAGGGGGGGAGGGCGAGGGCGGGGGGGGGAGGGGGGCGGCGACGGCGGGGGGAGGGAGGGGGGCGAGGGCGGGGAGGGTGGGGGCGAGGGCGGGGGGGAGGGGGGGGACTGGGAGGAGGAGAGGGTGGCGGCGAGGGTGGCGGCGGCGGGCCCATGGGGCAGCAGTCCTGGTCGGACGAGAACAGCGCGACCTGGAAGGGGCTCCCTTGCGGTGTCGTCGTCTGGTTCAGCAGCGCGGCCCACGAGTTGCACTTGCGCACGCCGGGCACGGTGTCCAGGGTGAGCTTAAACGTGACGGGGTTGCCAACGAGCTGCGCGTAGTTGATGCCGAGCTGGTTGAGCTTCAGGACCTGTGCTCCGGGGACCTCGCTCGACACACCGTTGAGTCCCTGGTTGTCAAATTGGGGCGCCTTCTCCGGCTGCCCGTTGCGCTCCACCGTCACCTTGGACCAGCGGCACTCGGCATACGTGTTGATCTCAATCTTCTCGAGGTTCTGCTGGCACTTGGACGGCAGGGGTGTGGCGTTGGCCGTGGTGATTGTGAACTCCATGACGGTCGGGGTGAACTCGTTGACGGTGATGGTGAGCTCATCGACCCAGGGATCAATGCACTCGCAGTAGGGGAACGTGGTGCTGCCGCCGTTGTCGAAGGCGGCACTCGCGGTAGAGGCCCTGGGGAGGGAGGGAGCAAGAAGGGGCGAGGGCGAGTCAGGGAATGCCTCAACGTCCGCACAGCAACAACACTATGTAGCCCCTGCATCCTTAACAGCGTGCCCGCTGCCGCATTCCCTGATGGCTAATGGCTAATTAGCCATTGATTGCTATGCTGTCACCGAGATTCTGTCAGTGTGTCCACATGTGTGCCCACTGCCCAGCCCAGCCTCCTGCAGGAGTCGTGCGGGCGGATGCGCATGGATGGCGGCATTGCGTGGTGCTCGGGCCCACCGCGCGTGAGATGCATCGATGTGTCGTGGAGGTGTCGTGGGGGCGATGGCGTGCACATGCGATGGATGTGTATGGAGGGCGGATGGTGGATGTTGCGAGGCAGTAGACAGGCAGAGGCCAGGCAAGCAAGAAGCGCACGCGCGATGCGACCCATAGGTCAGTACTCACGCGGCGGCCAGAAGCAGGAGGCCGTGAAGGGGGTGGATGCGCGGGGCGAACATGACGAGTTCGCTTCGGCAGTAGGAGGGGGTGGATGCGCGGGGCGTGCACACAGAGGGACGCCAACACCACGCTGTAAGAACCGACTTATTTTGTCGGAAGCAGACTGGTTGGCGCAGGAGGGAGGAGGGAGGAGGAGGTCTCCACACCCACACCCACACGGTGGTGGTGGGCGGATATTCAAATCACGGGAAAATCTGCTACATGAGCTAGCACTTGCACTAGTTATATCGGATCTGGAGCTCAAGCTGCAGGAGAAGAGGGCCTCTAAGCGGCCTGTTGCAGCAACAGGCCTGTTGCAGGCCCACATTTACTCACGTGCACACACGCGCGTGTGCACACAGGCACACAGGCACACACACACACACACACACACACACAAACACACACACACACACACGCACACACACACACACACACAAACCACAGTACACACACCACAGCAACTCCACCATAATATTACTTCGCAGGAGGGGTTTGGCCTGCCTGCTGCTTGCTTGGCGCCCCTGGCGCCCGCCACCACGTGGTTGGCGCTACCGTGGGCTACTCATGTAGCTTGCCCTTTTGGTGGGCCTCGCACCTGTTTTTATCTTGTTTACCACTGGAGCTTTGGAACCGAACGTGTGACTGCCGGCAGTCGAGGTAAACAACTCGTCCTAATATTGGGCGCAATCATCATCATCATCATCATCATCATCATCATATCACCCACCTGCCACACCTCCTACCTGCCATTGTTACGTGTTTAACACAGGAGTTTGGGGCTGTGGAACTTGATTTCATTGTGTTTTGGTCATGCACATATGGTGCAGCAAGGGGAGGATGTGCGAAGAGTTGCAAACACCTGGGTGGGGCTGATGATGATGAATACTCCAGTCTGTGTGGCACCAATAATGATGTATGAGACCTGTGTCGGCGCTAGAGCCCGACACCTTACCTCAGTTTCAGGCTGAAACTGGCTGGCTACCTGATAGGGGTGAGGGTCAGCCCCCGCATGCGTGCACGCACTGGGTCTAGACAGGGCACTAGGCCCCCAGATCCACCCTATACCACCCAGGGCTAGCACTCGACCACCACACACCGCTGTAGTGCCACCACAGCACAGTAATGGGCAAATTCCCTTGGGCTAGTACTCTAAGTTATGAGAAATGTGGTTTTGGAGGTGGTGGTGATAAAAACACTCGAGGGCCACGTCACGCGGTGCCCGAGGAACTCAGTTTTTTTTGCTCATGGAAGTATGCACTTGGTGGCCTATGCATATCATGGCCCATGCTGTAGCTGATGTGCTGCTTGCGTGGCATGTGCACTTCATGCATGTATGCAACGTCACGGCGAGTGGTTTTGGAGGTGGTGGTGTTAACAACAGATACAGTTACATTGGCTTTCCAGCAAAGACTACAGGTGTTAACGACACCTGCTCCCAAACAATGGTCCCCTCAACTTGCGTGGGCACACGGGAGCACGATTGCTGCTCTCTCGTCTTCTGCGAATGCCCTTGGCAATCCCCAGCCAGATCTGTAACTCCCGTCCCTGAAAATTGCCGTCGGACGCTTCGGATCCCACCTGGTGTGCGACCATGTCATCAATCCTGGAGTCCTCCCGATGAGAGGAGATAAATGGCGTCTGGGGTTCTGGACAGACACCGGCCATCTGCTAAAGTTGGATCAAGTGACGGCGAAGCAGCGCGGTCACACGGAGGAATTGGCAACGCTGTTAAGGATGATGACGAATTTACAATCCACTTATGGCGGCCATGCGGCCATGCCATATGGTTCCACAGCGCCAGCAGGACTTCGTAGAGAGGACAGGCCTGAAGACCTGCCAATAAAAGGGGTGGTGGGGGGACCCCACGGCAACGCCACCCATGCTCGGTGGCGGGCGCCAAGCAAGCAGCAGAGCAGCAGCGCCAGTGATTTCATTTTCAGGAATTTCAATGAATTATTTCACAGCCGGATTTTGCTTTGCCCGCGTTGACCGTTGACCTCCTGTTGACCGTTTGTCCTCATACACAGGTCATTTGAGAGCTGTTGACGTGCTCTGCCTGGCGGGCTTGTCAGACTTACAATCCACTGGATGGGTTGAGCTGTGTGCAAGGTCAAAGTACAGCCGGCCAAATGGCTGTGTAGAGCCGTTCGAAAAGGAAATCAGCACAGTCCTCGAGTGGACAGTGGACCTAGCTGGGGAGGGGGGCAGGAGAGGGGGGGAGTGCAAGCCAGCCCGGCTGGGTCATCTGGTTGTGCATGTGATGCTTGCTGCCCCCCGACCGCGCCTGGACTGTTTGATTAAGTGACGCACACGTGTACGTGCTGCATGCGCTTTCGATGACCAAAACACACGGTGATGGATGGAGCCTGCAGTGGCACTGCAGGCACGGCGGGAATGGGGGGAGGGGCCAAGCCAGACCGGGTTGATGGAGTGTCTGTGCAGGTATGTGTGTCTGCGCGTGTGTGTGTGTGTGTGCGCGTGCATGTTTTTGCGATCTTACATCAAGTCACACACGGCACGCAAGCCATCCATACCATGGAAACTATATAGAGATGCAATTTAGTAGGGATGGACCTACAAGTAGGGTGCATTAAGGGCACATAAACCTGGGTGTAGTAGAACTTTCCCACACCCACCATGCACCTCAAAATCGAAGCCTGCGCTCGGTTAGACGCTCTCCAAAAGGAACCCCCTATAGCACCACCATGGCATCTATGACGAGCACCAGCGCGCTGGGACGTACCACCACCATGGCATCCAGGGAGGGACGGCGTTCGGTGGTTCTGCGGGCCACGCTAGAGCGCGCACCGCCTCTCCCCGCTCTCGGTCAGCATGTGTCCGTGCAGCCAACCGCAGCGCGTCGCTTAGCGCTGGGAGCAAGCGCGACGCTTTGCTCTGTGAGTGCGCTTTTTCGGTGTGCTCAAATTATCATATGGATGCCCTCCCATGCGCCCCGCCTGGAAGAGGAGCAGCCACCAACCCACCAACCCCTGATGGCCCACCCACCCCACCCATGTGCGCAGGTGCTCCTGATGACCGCTCCCGCGATGGCGTGGCCCGGGGGCGTCATGACTCCGTTCCAGGCGCAGATGATGCAGATCGAGGAGCTCTATGAGATCATCCGCTCGCGCATCGGCGGGGCACTGCCCAAGATCGAGGACCTCACCTCGTCGCCCTCCTCGCTGGTGAGAGGGCGCACACACACGCGCACAACGCACGCACGCCCGCAAGCACAGGCACGCACGCACGCACGCACCCAGCCACCCACGGCAACTCGCCCCGCCTGCACACACACACGCGCGCACACACACACACACACGCACACACACAGCCACAGCACCTCGCCTCGCCTGCACACGCACTCAAACACACACACACACACATGCGCGCACACAACTAGCTCCCCACGGCACCTTGCCCCGCTCATGTGCAGGACCCCGGCGAGTCGGCATCTGCGCTGGTGAGGGTTAGCACACACACACGTACACACACATACACGCACGTGTGCACGCATGCACACACGTATACACACATGCACGCACGTGTGCACGCATGCACGCATGCACGCATGCAAGCAAGGAAGCAGGCAGGCAGGCAAGCAAGCAAGCAGGCACACACGCATGCATGCATGCACACACACACGTGCGTGCACGCACGTATGCACGCACGTGCGCATGCACGCACTCACGCACACATGCACGCGCAAGTGCACAAGCACGTGTGCGTGTATTGCCCTTGATGCCATGCTTGATCAATGTCTTTAGCTTGCAGTTGGCCTCAAACACACGTTTGATAATGATGTGCATGCATGCACAGATGCTCATGCACACACGCGCACCCGCACATGCACAGAGAGAGAGAGAGAGAGATCGTTACAGAGAAATCAGAATGGCAGACCTAGATAGGCTGTTTCTAGTCTTCAAGTGATGGGATTCCGTTTGAAGGCGGGAGACCAACCGTGCCAGCAAGAGGGTGAATAGCCTCATGCTTACACACACTCAAAATACACACACACACACACACACACACACACACATAGCAGGGTGTGACACATGCACGTGCGCGGACACACACACACACACACACACACACACACACACGCACGACGCTGCACTGATGGGCACGCACGCAAAGCACCTGCAAGGTAATCGCCGAGAAGGTGGGTACAGACACAAGGCTCGAGACCGGGGAGTTGCGCAACACACGCAAACGCACATACATGCATAAGCGCACACACACACACGCACGCTCACACACACACAGGTACACAGGCACGCATGCACACACACACAAACGCACACACACACGGACGCGCGCAAAGCAGAAACCAAGCTTGACACTGTCACCTATACACACACACACACACACACATGCACACCTCTCCATTCCTCCGCACAGAAAATCTGAGGTGATCCCAAGAAGCCATCACACACACACACACACACTCCCCCCTACACAGGCACGTGCAAAGCAGTCAGAGGAGATCGCCGAAAAGGTGGTTAAGGATACGAAGCTCGACACAGTGGTGCCAATCGACTCGCCAGGTGGGTTACCTAAACCTTGAACCCTAAACCTGAACCCTAAAACCTGAACCTTAACTAAAGCCTGAGCTCGAATGCGATGCATTTTTGTTTGGGGGCAGCCGGGCACAGTAACAGTTACACGGGGTTTCCAGCTAAGCAGGCTACTCTTCTACTAGAGACACCCGCCGATACTCCAGCACACTTAAGTACTAGAGTACCGCCGGCTCCCGGCCGATAGACTACCGCTCCCGCCGGCTAGACTCCCCCAAACAGCGGTCTCTGAGAGACATGTCTGGCAAGGAGCATATAGGAGAGGACCTTCCTCAGGGTCACAGTAGTGGCCTTGTGGCCAGTCAAGCCGGCAGAGCCGACTGGCGCTGACTGGAACGGTCCCCGCCTGGCAGTGCATGGCTGTCCAGCTCTCGTTTGCATGGGGCTCAGCCGGCGCCCCATGCCTCATGCATGGCCAGGTCCCACCCTCCAGGGGTGCATGGACGACAGAGTTGTCATGGAGGCTGCCTGAAGACCTTCCAACGCCAGTCACCGGCAGACGAGCGACCCCGAGGATGAGCGCGGTGACGAACGCTGCGATTGGTGAAGCGGATTTACTCTGTGTTGCCTCGGCGGTCGCCACCGCTGAAGCCGTGATGGTAGCCCGCCTCCACGGGCAGCCATCTTGACCAATGTCCAGCATGCATTGACGGGCGCCAGCTCATCCGCTCGTCGATCAACTCGTCGAGATCGGTGCCGCATGGCGTCCTGCATGGGGGGAGGATAAGGGCCGTCTCCCAGCACGGGCCGCGGCAGCGCCGCGGCTACTCGCCAAGCCATGGCAGCGCCGGGCAAGCCGCTCCTTGTAGTGTTCCACCGAGGGGCAGTCTAGCAGGAGCCGGGCCAGTCGTATTTTACCCCGCTCGTCAGCGGCACGGAGATCCTCGTCACCAGCAGCGCCGCATTGCTGGGTCCAGGGCTCGGCGACGAGAGCGCGCCTCCGTTAATCCAGCCCCCAAAAAGCTGGGCACAGACACACAAAAGCAAGCACATGCACGCATGCACACACACACACACACACACATGCCAGAGGACAAGCAGCTGATCGAGGAGCTGCGGGCCCAGCTTGATGCAGCGACAAAGAAGCTGCAGGTGTGTGTGTGTGTGTGTGTGCTTGCTGATCCACAAGCTGCAGGTGTGTGTATGTGTGTGTGTGTGTGTGTGTGCATGTGCGCATGTGTATGTGTGTATTTGTGCTTGCTGATCCACAAGCTGCAGGTGTGTGTGTGTGTGTGTGTGTGCGTGTGTGTGTGCGTGGATGCGTGCATGTGCTTGCTGATCCATAGAAGCTGCGCGCCCAGGTGGACACAGCGACAACGAAGTTGCTAGTGCGTTGGGCAGAGCAAAGCAGAATGGGGAGGGGTGCAGGCCGTCACACATATGGGTGTGGGTGGGTGCGTGGATGTGTTTGCGCGTGTGTGTGTGTTGTGTGTGTGTGTGCGCACCTGGATGTTGCACGAAAAAGAGGCTGCAGGTGGGTGGGTGGCGAGGCAGTGGCGCCGCATGCATGCTGTGGCGCCGCATGCACGCACCGGCGCGACCTACATGGCGCCGCGACCTGCATGGCGCCGCAGCGACACGCATGCATGCACCGCCGATGCGGACACGGCGTTGGTAGTAGAGGTCGCGTGCTGTTTCCTTTGTTGCTGACGAATGCTGCTCGACGCCATGACGCTCGCAGAACGCCGAGAACCTGGCAGCATAGGCCCTGCTGAGTTGGAGAAGCGCAATGCACACACACACACACACACACAGAACGCTGAGAACCTGGCAGCATCGGACCGCGCTGAGCTGGAGAAGCTTAAGGCTGCGCTCAAGAAGGAAGATGCGATTGAGGCTGCCGAGGCTGCTATTGCGCCAAAGGTGTGTGTGTGTTTGTGTTTGCGTGTGCGTGTGTGTGCACCACGCACACGCGCATTCACCACGCATGCTTGCACCCGACACGCACGCACGCGCTCTCACAAGCGCCCGCACCGCGCATGCTTGTAGTGGTGAGGGTTAACCCCTAATACAGAATCGCATGACCTGAACCCTAAACCCTCCTAAAGAAGCGCATGCTGTATGTGTATCTGGCACGCAGGCCGCGCAGGTTACCGAGCTGACCCGAAAGGAGGAGGCAACGGTGCAGGAGATGTTCAAGGAACTTGAGGTGAGTGTGTGTGTGTGTGTGTGTAGGTTTCTGCACAAGCTGTTCCACTAGGAGGACTCCTGAGGACTCCTTAGGCGATCCTTAGGCTCACTCCGTCGGAGGAAGACGAGACGAACAGGCACCAGCAGTTCGTCGTCTCCTGTTGTGTCTAGCCCGATCAGGGTAGCGTGTGTGTGTGTGTGCTTGTGGGGATGGGGGGGAAGATGACTCAGGGTGGACAGGCAGGCGACACTGCCCCCCCTCCCCCCTTGTCCCCCCCCCCCTCCCTCCCTCCCCGCCTCCCCTCCCTCCCTCCTGCCTCCCTCCCCTCCCCCCTCCCCTCCCCCCCCTCTCCCCCGTGCCTCCCTCCCTCCTAGCAGTGCGGTGGCCATACAGCAAAGGCATCCAGGTGACACGATGCACACCCCTCACCCCCGCCCCCCCTCTCTGTGCCTCCCTCCCTCCTTTCGCATGCCTCGACCCTCCTAGCAGGAGGCTGCCGATGGCACCAAGACCCGGTGGCCCATGCAGCAAACGCAATCCAGGCAGGCAACACGCGCACACGTCTCACCATCCTCCCTTCTCCCCCGTGCCTCCCTCCTAACAGGAGGCTGACGACGACGCCGTCGCTGCCGAAGCCGCCGAAGCCGCAAAGCCGTCCCCACTGGCGGCCACGCCCTCCCCCGTGGAGACGCCCCGCGCGGCAGCCAAGCCCTCACACCCCTCGCCCTCTTCTCCCCCCTCCCTGTGCCTCCCTTTTAACAGGAGGCCGACGATGCGGCCGTCGCCGCCGAAGTCGCAAAGCCGCCCCCCCCGGCGGCCATGCCCTCCCCCGTGGAGGCGCCCCCCGCGGCGGCCAAGCCCCCCGCGGCGGTCGACGACGACCGCGCCGCGGCCGCGGCCGATGCCGCGCTCCTGCCGGTGTCTGCGCCGGCGGCGTCGTTCGAAGCCGAACCGGTTGCCGAGCTTGCGGCATTCGAGGCTGAGCCGGTGGCGGAGGTCGCGGAGGTCGGTGCCCTCGGGGCTGCGCCAGTTGCTGAGGCCGTGGTTGCGTTTGAGGCTGAGCCGGTTGCCAAGGCCGGGGCCGTGGCTGCGTTTGAGGCTGAGCCAGTTGCCGAGCTTGCAGCTTTCGAGGCCGATCCGGTGGCCGAGACGTCGGACTCGTCCGTCCCCGTGGCTGCGCCGGCTGGCGACGCCTTTGTAGCGGCCACGGCAGCGGCCGGGGAGGAGCAGAGCGCGTTTGTGCCGGTGGAAGCCGCGCAGGCGGGGGCGGCGTCGTTCGATGCGGAGCCGGTGGCCGAGGTGGCCGCGGTCGCGGCCTTCGACGATGCTGCTGCGCCAGCGGCGGGCGCCGCTGCGCCGGCTGGCGACTTTGTGGCGGCGTCCGTGCCGGCGGCTGAGCTTTGAAGCGCTCCTCGAGATGCACGCTGCTTTTGGTAATAATTCGCACCTACGGATCCCACCCACCCAACCCCAACGGTGGATGATGAGTGTTGAAAGTTTTTTTTTTGGGGGGGGGGAATCAGTTGTGAGAATCAGTTTGAACGTTTGAACGGGGGACGGAACAAGACAGCAGGCATGTGGACCTCCAAAGGGTCGAGTGAGTGTGATTGTGCAAGGCGCGTGGCTGGATGGATGGATGTGTGTGAGCCATCCATCACGTGTGTAACGTAAAGGATCTTCTCTTTTCCCTGCCCTCTGCGTGGCGCTCGCTGGCAGCTGGCAGCTCGGTTGGCCCCATCTAACCTGGCCACCCCCTGCCCCATATATGACCCGCCTACCCCAATAGATTGCATGCCACATCAAGAGCCACATGGACAGCCAGGAGTGCCCAGCCAGGGGTGCAACAGACAGGTGGCGTCTGGACCTTGCCCTCAGTATCGCCCACTTGCGGCTTAAGCCCAGCACAGAAACCTTCTGGCAGGTTAATTACCTCCCTACAGATTGGAGAGGGGGGTTAAACCAGGGTTTAACTGGGGTTTACAGGAGGTAAAGCGTCTATCCACATGAACCAAGATCAACTTGGTTTAAGGGGGGTTAAACCGATAAAACTGGTTTAACCCTACGTCAACCCTGATTGAACCAGTTACAGTTACAGTTACATCGGCTTTCCAGCAAAGACTACCTCTAGTCCTAGTACCACCGCCTAGACCCAAGTCCAGTTCTGGCCCTAACAATTACTTGTGAGGGGCGGTAGCCACCAGCCGGCTGCCTGCCAACGTGTAGTCCCAGAGCAAAAAGGAGAGCTATTGTGCGACGCCTCCAAAATAGGTCCTAACTGCTTCTAGGGGATAGGGGGTCAAGTGGCGCTTGCCAATCTACTTGACCGCCGTGGTGGAGGGGCCGGCGCCTGAGGGGCAGCCGGACCGTACACCACGGCTCTCCACCCGACCCTATCCTGAGCACGCTCAAACGCCGTGTCCGAAAAAGTCTTCCAATCAGAACGAGTGCCACTAGTTTCGCCTAGCTGCTGAATCAGTAGCTTAAGAAAATAGTGTCGGGAGGAGGCTGGAGGCCGGCCTTGCTGCCGAGCCACATCCATTGTGCAGTCAAAAGTCGTACGAGGAAGACGAGAAGCCGGCATGCGCATCACATGGCCTAGCCACTGCATTGATCGCTTTGCCACAAGGCTCTCAATTGGCTCAGTGTCGCACGCCTGCCGAATATAAGTTAATCTGTGCCGGTCGACCAGGCGCACACCCAGAATGCGACGAAGGCAGTTAGAGTGGGCAACCTCCAATCGAGTCAGTTGTGTTTTAGTAGGGGCCCATGTTTCGCAGCCGTACAGAAAGTGGGGCAGCACGAAAGTGTTGTAAACCCGCATCTTAGACTGCACTTGCATCTTCTTGCTGGCCCAAATCTTATCAAAAGACGCAAACACGCCCAGCGCGCGACCGACACGCACACCGATCTCCTTTTCCACACCACCACTCTGGGTTATCCAACTCCCTAGATACTTAAATGCAGAGACGGTCTTCACTTCACCACCAGTCAGCGCAAACGTGGGCAGATCCGCGTCAAAATCTGCTGGCAAAATCATCACTTCTGTCTTGGCGGCGTTGATTTGCATGCCAAAGCTAGAGGACACTTTGTCAAGGATTTTCAGCATAAGCGCCAACTGAGCTGGGTCATGCGAGAACAAACATAAATCGTCGGCATACATCAGCATTACTATGCGCTCAACCGACGACGACAACACAGAGCCGCCGGCTCGGGTCACGACTGACACGCCAGCCCCCTCTGGCATCATGTCTAGCGCCTTTTTCACTATGTGGTCAATAAAAACATTGAACAACACAGGAGCAATGACGCACCCCTGTCGCACACCAGACGACACGGGGAATTCGTGCCCGATTTTCCCAGCCAGCCGCACGGCAGCTGCGGTGTTGGTGTGAAGATCCTCTAACAGATCAATAATGTGCGGATGAACACTATATAATCTAAGGACTCTCCACAGTGCCGCACGGTTTATGCAATCGTAAGCTTTAGAATAGTCGACAAATGCCACAGCCATGCATTGTTTGTACTCGGCATGTGCCGCGCTCAGCGAGCGCAGAGTAAAAATCGCATCAACAGTGCCTCTGCTTTTTCTGAAACCACACTGAGCCTCATGCAACTGACCATCAACCTGCGTGGAGACGCGGTGCAGAAGTATGGCAGCGTACACTTTCCCGGCAATAGAGAGAAGGCTTATACCGCGGTAGTTACCAGGGGAGTCACGCGGACCCTTCCCCTTATATAACGGTGTGATAATAGCAGTTTTCCATTCCCTCGGGGCTCTCCCCGACCGCCATACGGCGATGATGACCCGGTGGAGCCATGCGATGGCAGGTGGGCACCGCAACAGCATGGCGTCCAGCTGGTCACCGCCCGGAGCGGCGGCCGAGCGCAACGCTCGCACACACGCCTCCGTCTCAGCCAGGTCAGGGGGGCGCCCGTGCGCCTCGTCCACCTCTGTGGCGCGTGTGAGCTCAAACGCCGCTACATCGTTCTCCAGCTGGTTCAGGGTCTCGTCGCTGAGCTTGGTCTCCCCGCCATATAGCTTGTCGAATGACTCTGTCATGGCCTTCAGCACCCCGTCTGGACCGCTGTGCAGCGCGCCCGAGACGTCCCGCATGGCAGGTGGGATCTGATGGCTGCGGCTGCGGCCCGCCAGCCTGTCGCACGCGCGCGCAAACTGGCGCAGATTCTTCTTGCGTAGCATGTCTTGCGCCTCCGCCACCTGCTGGCCGATCCACCTCTCCCTGTCTCTCTGCACAGCTGCGTCGGCCGCGCGGTTGGCGCGGTTGCGCTCTCGTTTGGCAGCAGCAGACTTGCTCCTGAGCCATGCCGTGTGCGCGCGCTGCCGGGCGTCCATGAGCCGGAGGGTGCGCTGCGACAGAGTGAACTGCCAGCCGCGCCGCCGGCGGCTGCCGCGTGGAGCGAGGTGGTTGGTGGCCACCTCGTGAATGGCAGCAGCCATCGCGTCGTACTCCGCCTGGGCATCAGCGCCCTCGGGCGGCGCGGCCTCCAGCAGCCCAAAGCGATCGGACAGCTGGAGGTTGAACTCACGACGGACAGCCGGGCGCCGCAGTTGTGAAGAGTCCCATGCGCGCCGCTGAGAGCCGCCTGCATGGCGGGAGGCTCGCATGCGGAGGCGCATGGACAGTACCACCATGCGGTGATCGCTGTCCCAGGTTGGGCTCCTACGCACCCTACAGTCTGTCACCGCATGCATGCGGCGGCGCGCGACCAGGATGTAGTCTTTGACGCTGTGCAGGCGGCGCACAGAGCATGCATGCCGTCTGCTCTGTGCAACAGCCATGGGGCTGATGTGGGTGTACTGGTGCTCAGGCCTGTGGGGGTAGAGAGTGTTGGCAGCGCGCAGGCTGCATGCAGTGGCAGTGTCGAGGAGCAGGCGACCGTTCCTGCTGGCCACCGCTGGCTCCGTGAGGGGCAGGTGCTTGCCAACGCATTCGTGGTCGGACACCGAGTCCCTCCCCACTGCTGCATTGAAATCACCTGCCACGATGAGCAGATCGCGCTTGTCGTTGGCCTTGTCCGCGAGCGCCGCTACTCGAAGGTAGAAGTCGCCAGCCTCCTCGTCGCTCGCCGCCTCCGTTGGACTGTAGGCGCTGACGATGGTGATCATCTGCCCACGGTCCGCTGCAAAGCGGGCCTGGATGAGGCGGTCGGACACCGCCTCCCAGGAGACGAGTGCCGATGCCCATGCAGGGGACAACAGCAAGCCCACCCCACGCTGCCGGTGCTCCCCACCCGACCACAGCAGCGTCCACGACGTGTCGCCCGTAGCCACTTGCGCCTCCCCGGAGCCGGTCCTGCGCAGCTCCTGAAGCGCTGCAACACCGACGCTAAGCTTGGCGCAATCTTGCACCAGACTCGCCAGTTTGACCAGTCCCTCGTCCTCTGCAGGACATGTCCGCACGTTGAACTTAGCCACTCTGGTGTTCTGATTGACGACTTGGACGCGTCGCCAGGCGTGCCCCGCTACACGCGGGGACTGGGCAGGAAAAGGCTGCATGCATGGGGTGCCTTGTTTCCCCTTTGCTCGCATCCGCGGCCAGCCAGCTCAAGTCCGCGAGGCGTCCTTGGCCGTCTGTGATGCCGGGCCGGTATGCCCTCCTTGGGTTGGCTCTACGCTACAGGGTCATCGGACTCGCGTCGTCGACACCTGGATCGCAGCGCGCCCGGGGGGTTGCCACCCCCCCGAGCGCACTAGTAGAACGTAGAAGCGGTGTGTTGGACTGTGTTGGACTGTGGACTGTGGACTGTGTTGGACTAAACTGAACCAGGTTTAACCAAAATGAGGGTTTACCCCAGTTGAACCCCAGTTTAACCAAGAGAGGGGTTTAAGCTCAGTTTAACCCCCGTCAAACTGGTTTAAACTGGAAACAGAAAAAAAAAAACCTTGATAAACCGTGGTTAGATCCCCCACTCCCATTTGTAGGGTTTACACACACACACACACACACACACGCGCAGGTGCGCACACCCAATGCGCAACAACTGTGAAGAACTTGCGTCCCAACGTGTCTGGCGTTCCTCGCTGCATTGCGCTGATGTTGTGCGGCTGGGTCGAAATTAGCCCGCTGTAATTGTGAGGCAAGGAGCACGCTGGTGGTGTGTGTGATGAGAAAGCACCTGGTGGGCGTTGGGGAAGAGGTGGATACTATTTATTACTCTTGTGGCAGTCGAACTGTCCACCTCCCCCATCATTGGTACTGCTACTACCATTACAAGTACAAGTATCTTAAGATAGAATAAGATGGCGTCGAAGTGCTCAATCTTGTACCTGTAAACCCCTCCCGGCAGCAGGTTTTGCATGATTTTTACATGTACGCGCCGGGAAACTCGGGGCGTGTGTGTGTGTGTGTGTGTGTGTGTGTGTGTCTGTGTTGTGGCAACAGCTGCGGCACGTCGCGCGTGTGTGTTTACCGCAGCCTAAGGCGCCATCAGCCGCACACGCGCGAGCGTCACGGTCGCACTCCATTGCCGTCACACATCACAGCTCACGCAGAGCCGCCCCCTTTCTCTAACACACACACACACAAGCACACACACAAGCACACACACACACGCGCGCGTGACAATCTGCACCCTCAGAGCGCCAGCCCATGTGTGCCCTCATGTGCTGGTTGTGTGTGTGTGTGTGTGCATGTGTCACAGCAACAGCTGCAGCGATGCACGTGTGTGTTCACGTGCGCGCGCGTGTGTGCTCCACCCTCCCCGCTCTGTGGGAGCCGAGCAACTGATCGCAGTCACACACCACCTCGCGAAGAGCCGCCCCCCCCCCACACACACAGCCCCCCCCCCCGCTGCGCACACACACAAGGCGTGCGACGATGTGCAGAGTTGCACCCTCAGAGCGTTGGCACGCGTGTGTCTGACCCAGCGCACATTAGTGCACCCCCCTCCCCCCCACGCTGATGTGTTCACGTGCACGCGCGCATGCGCTCCCCCCTCCCCGCTCTGTGGAAGCCAAGCAGTATATTGCAGGCACCCACCACCTCACGCAGAGCCGCGCCCCCCCACACACGACCCCCTCCCTCCTCACACACACAAGGCGCGCGACGGTGTGCTGGGGTTGCACCCCCAGAGCATCAACACGCGTGTGTCTGACCCTGCACACACACACTCCCCCCCACACTTATGTGTTCACGTGCACGCACGCGTGCGCTCCCCCATCCCCGATCTGTGGAAGCCGAGCAGCCGATCACAGTCACCCACAACGTCACGCAGAGCTGCACCCCCCCCTTCTCCCCTCCAACACACAGGTCCCCCCCTCACCCCCCCCACCCCACAGTGACAGCTGCAGCACGTGCGTGTTCACGTGCATGCGCACGTGCGCCCCCGCTCCCCGCTCTGTGCAAGCCAAGAGCCGCGCCCACACACACGCTGTGTGTGTGTGTGTGTGTGTCGTGATGATAGGTGCAGCACTTTGCACGTGTTGACCATTCAAAGAATAAACAACTCCTTCCCGGTTGAACAGAGGTTGAACCCTGGCTAAACACAGGTTCAACAGTCAAAGTGGATAAACGTAGGTTGGACCCTGGTTAAGGTAGTGTTTAACAGGCACAGGTTGAACCTAGGATGAACCCCTGCCTGGTAAAACCAGGGTTGAACCCTGGCTAAACTCAGGTTAAACAGGCATTGTGGTTCAACCCAGGTTGATCCTTGGTTCAACCAGGGGTAAACCAGCACATGTTAAACACAACGTAAACCCCTTCCCTGTTAAACAAAGGTCAACCAAAGATAAACACAGGTTAAACTGCCAAGGCGGTAAAACCCAGGTTGAGCCCTGGTTTAACATGTGTGAAACCCTCTTGGTTAAACACAAGATAGACCCCTTCCTTGTTAAACCAAGGTTCAACCAAATGATGATGAGAGTTTTACAATCCACTTCTGGCGGTCACACGTACTGTTCCAAAGCTCCAGTGGGACTTAGAGAAACAAGGCTCAAGGCCCACAAAAGGTCAAGCTACAAGTAGCCCACGGTAACGCCATCCACACTTGGTGGCGGGCGCCAAGCAAGCAGCACCACTGTGCAGGCTGCACACCCAGCCCCTCAAATGGCCAGAGGGCGGACCCAAGGTATAAAACCATGAAGGGACCAAAAAGCCCTCCCCCAGACCACCGGAAGCGGGGCTAGTAGCACACCCGCCGCAGCACTCTACTCAGCGACCACACCGCACCCGCCACCGCACGCGTGTGGCGCCACCTCCCCTTCAAAAACACCCCCAGAGGGAATGCCATCTAGCAAGCAGGTGCAGGCACCCGTTCGCCGTCAACGACGAGGCGCGCGCGGTGGAACTGCGAACCAAAGGTAACACAGGTTAAACTGTCAAGGTGGTTAAACCCAGGTTGAACCCTGGTTTACCTTGTGTTGAACCATCTTGGTTAAACCAAAGTTTAACACGCCCCTGTTAAACCAAGGTTAAACTTGGGATAAACCGATGTTAAACCGGAAAGATGATGATGAGAGTTTTACAATCCACTTCTGGCGGTCACACGTACGGTTCCAAAGCTCCAGTGGGACTTAGAGAAACAAGGCTCAAGGCCCACAAAAGGTCAAGCTACAAGTAGCCCACGGTAACGCCATCCACACTTGGTGGCGGGCGCCAAGCAAGCAGCACCACTGTGCAGGCTGCACACCCAGCCCCTCAAATGGCCAGAGGGCGGACCCAAGGTATAAAACCATGAAGGGACCAAAAAGCCCTCCCCCAGACCACCGGAAGCGGGGCTAGTAGCACACCCGCCGCAGCACTCTACTCAGCGACCACACCGCACCCGCCACCGCACGCGTGTGGCGCCACCTCCCCTTCAAAAACCCCCAGAGGGAATGCCATCTAGCAAGCAGGTGCAGGCACCCGCTCGCCGTCAACGACGAGGCGCGCGCGGTGGAACTGCGCCCGCTTCCCCGCAACCTTGGCGGCGAGGAAAGCGGGCCACAGCGCCTGGTGCTGCGCCTCCTCGCGGTCACTGAGGACGTCGAAGACTGCAGTCGAGTCCACGCAGCGGCGCAGCTCGTGGCGCCAGCGCACGACAGTGTCGGCCACGGCGTCAGACGCCACGGTGAAGAGCACACGCAGCACACCGCCCCCGCGTGGCTCCACGCCGATGCCCCCGACGGCAGGCTTGGCGTTGAGGAGCGACGCGGACACGACGCCACCATCAGCCAGCTCCCGCCGGCCGGTGCCGCCGTAGAGGAAGCGCACGACATCCGTAGCCAGGCGGACGAGCAGGCTGATGCCGTCCTCGGCAGCTGCAGCGATCCGCTCCGCCGCCGCCGCCGTCGCCTCCTCTTCATCCATCCTCCTGCCACCGCCCGCGAGGAACCAGTTGGCGCCGCGTGCCACCGGGATGGACAGCACGAAGCTGCGGCGCAGCGACGTGTCGCCCACACGCGCAGGCAGCCCCCCCCGACGGGAGGGGCCGCGCGCAGATGCGGCACGCGTGGCGCCCGACGCAGGCCGCTTCGTTGCCGGCCCCCCCCCCGCCGACGCCACAGGGGCGGCAGCAGCAGCGGGCCGGGCAGGCTGAGCAGCCTCGGCAGTAGGCGCAGCGCGGGCCGCCGCACTGTGGGCCGCATGGCCGGCCCGCGCGCGGGCGGGCTCTGCATGCGGCATCTGCGTCGGCGCATTCTGTGGCTGGGCGCGCGCCCTCGCCTCCCTGTCCAGCAGCCCCCCTACCAGACGTCTGATGTCTGCCTGCCCCGCGCTGAGGGCGCGGAGGGCGTCTGTGGTGTCGGCCGAGGCCGAGATGTGGTTGCTGGCGTCGCCATGCAGGTGTTGCGCAGCCTCCGCGTATGTGGCTGCCCCCCGCGCCCCATGGAGCGCCGAAAGCTGTGTCTGTGTCGCATCCACGCACGCGCGGTGGCGCGGCGGGGAGTCTGAGCCGGGGGAGCCGCTGCTCACCGGTGATTCTGTGGTGGTGGCCGCGCGGGCGACGAGCGCGCCGGAAAGAGAGTTGAACCTAAGTAAACTTGGGGTAAACCCTGGTTTAACCCCCCTCTCCAATCTGTAGGGCATCATCCAGCTCAGGGGATCCCCTGATCCAGCTTCAACCGCATCTTCTCCCTCTTCTGTCTCACTCAAGTGAGATGCGCAAAGTGTGCGTGCAGCGCGTGCGTGCAGCAGCGTGCACAAAGCATCTCATCGCACGAACCCAGCCATCATGGAGAAGCCAGCGGAGCTCTGGGACACTGCGGAGGTGCGTTGGTGGGGCCTTTACCCGGGACCCGGGTCCACAGCTGATCAGCGAACGCGCGCCCACGCACGCAGGTCTGCGACTACCTGCAGAGGATTGGTCTCGCCGATCTGATTCCAACGTTCAGCAAGAACGAGGTTGTTGGTGCGTATCGAAACGCGCCAGGCGTCATGGTGGTTTAGCAGTGCAGTGCATGAGCGCAACCCATGCACGCCCGCATGCCTGCACCCAGG
>VFSX01000179.1:177500-192500 GCA_016618255.1 Chlamydomonas sp. UWO 241
ACACACGCACGCACAGGTGTAACACGCCGACAAATGCCTGTGGAACCGATCACACAAACATGCACACGCACACGCACAGATCGTCGGCAAAGGGGAGGAGAAGCTGAACGGTGCACAGGCTGATGGAGTCACACACTCGTACACACACACACACACACACACACACACGTGCACACACGCGTGCACACACCCACACACACACGTAGGCATCCGACACATTGTCAAATTGACCACACACACACACACACTCTTACACATAGATCGTCGGCAAGGAGGAGGAGAAGCTGAACAGTGCACAGGCTGACGCGATGGAGGCTGACCGCAAGGTCGCGGCAGTGGGAAAGATGCTGGAGGGGCTGCACACACAGCACACTGCAAAGGTGGGTTTGGGTAGCTTCCGGCTGGTTTCTAGCTGGCTTCTGGCTAGCTTCTGGCTAGCTTCTGGCTGGCTTCTGGCTGGCTTCCAGCTAGTTACTGGCTAGCTTCAGGGCTGCTGGAAGCTGTCCGCAAGGTCACGGCAGTGGTCAAGATGCTGGAGAGGCTGCACACACAGCACACGGCAAAGGTGGGTGTTAGGTAGCTTCTGGCTGGCTTCTGTCAAGCTTCCAGCTAGCTTCTGGCTAGCTTCTGGCTGGCTTCAGTTATGCTGGAAGCTGACCGAGGCAAGGTCGCGGCAGTAGGCAAGATGCTGGAGGGGCTGCACACACAGCACGCGGCAAAGGTGGGTTTGGGTAGCTTCCGGTTGGCTTCTGGCTGGCGTCTGTCTAGCTTCCAGGTAGCTTCATGGCTGAGGGAGCCAGCTGGGAGGGCCCATGGGCAAGGTGCGCTCGAGGGGGCTGCTGACACTGCACACGGTCAAGGATTTGTTTAAGCTTCCTTTTAAGCGACCTTCTGGCTAGATTCTGTCTGGCTTCCAGCTGGCTTCCAGCTAGCTTCTAGGCTTCTAGGCTTCCAGGGAGGGGCCGTGTGAGAGGCAGTGGGCAAGGTGGAGGGGCTGCACACGCAGCACACAGCAAAGGTGGTTTTAGGTAGCTTCTGGCTAGCTTCTGGCTAGCTTCTGCATAGTTTCGATCTAGCCTCCCAGAAAAATCCATGATCCCTACAACCCATCATCGCATAACCCCACCCACGCAGTGCGACGAGCTCAACCACCTCGTGGCCCAGACGTCGCGGCTGAACCTTGAACCCTGCCCAGTAAACCCCAATACTCTTCTTACACCCCAGTAACACCCCAGTAAACCCTGAACAAATGTGTGTAAACACTTTTACACCTACACCCTCACAAACTCATCTTCCCTAAACCCCACCCACGCAGTGCGACGAGCTCAACCACCTCGTGGCCCAGACGCTGCGGTTGAACCAGGCCAAGGCGTGGGAGACGGCGATCCTGCCGCAGGTGTGGGGTTCACACTAGTGTGGACATTGTGGGGTTCACACTAGTGTTGAGGGTGTGGGTAGGTGTAGGGACTAGGCCAAGGCGTGGGAGACGGCGATCATGCCACAGGTGAGGAGTTACCACACTAGTGTGGAGGCTGTAGGACAGAGACTGGCCAAGGGTTGTGTTGTTTGTTGTTGTGGTGGTGGGGGGGGTGGGGGTGGGGGGGCAGCGGCGGTGGCGGTTGTTGTTGTTGTTGTTGTTGTTCGGCGGCACCAACGGCGACGAGCGCGAGAACCATTTGAGCGCAACACACACACACACACACACACACACACACACACACATGCACGCCCCCTCCCCCCGCACACGCAAAACACACACACACACACACACACACACGTCCCCCACGCACACACACACAGAGAGAGATAATCGTTACAGATCCCACCGCTAGGCATCCTGGTTTACGGCTCTTGCCTGTGCTAAAGCACATACCCCGGCAATCGTTTCAGAAGTCAAAAACACCCATGGATCTTAGGTTCGTTCGCTAGCGGGTGACCAGCCATGTGCGCTAGTACGAGAGGATATCCTTGGGCTCGGGGATTTTGGTAGCATCATCATCAGCATCATCGTCATCTTCAGGGGACACGGGGACAGGTAGTGCGGCGGCGATTCCTGGCTTCATGGGGAGGAACAGATCGGCGGAGGTCGACTGATAGTAGGTGGTAGGCGGTGGATGTCACAGTCTCTCTGTGCATGGGAGGGGGGGTTGCAGGAGTGGGGGCAGTGACCATGGGGCGGTGACTGCATGGCACCTGGAGCGCATGCATGCATGGGGTGCGGGCCATGCATGGGTGTGGTGGTGGGCTCCAGTAGGGCGCGTGAGCGGGAAGTCGACGTCAGGGCGTCAACCGCGGGGGAGGGTGGACTCTGTAGTTGTGGTGGTGTCGAGGGCGGAGGCGCTGGTGGTAGGCGCTCCATGAGGTGGCGGCGGCGGCGGCGATCTCTGTGTTGAACCGGAGGCTCGCTCCGGCGCCAGGTAGAGGGGTCCCTGTGCATTCGAGGTGAGGCTGAGCTCGACGCGTGGGCGTTCGAGGTGCCACAATGGGGGGCCGACGGAGGAGCCCTCGAAGCGGTGCAAGAAGGGCCTGTCTGGCGTCGGTAGCGAAGAAAGAGGCAGGGGCAGACGATCGTCGACGTCGTACAGGGGGGCGACGGCGGTGGCGGAGAGTCGGGGCGGAGGGGGGTGAGTCGATTGTGCCGCCATGCACGGCCTCAATCGGGTCGGCACGGCTCCCCCCCCTGTGGGAGAGGACTGGGGGACTGGGGGACTGGGGGACTGGGGGACTGGGGGAACTGGGGACGTGGGGGACTGGGGGACTGGGGGACTGGGGACTGGGGGACTGGGGACTGGGGGATGGGGGAGCTGGGGGCTGGGGGACTTTGGGGGACTGGGGGACTGGAGGACTGGGGGACTGGGGGACTGGGGATGGGGACATGGGGACATGGGGGAGCAGTTGGGGAACTGGGACTGGGGGATCTGGGGGACTGGGGGACTGGAGGGGACTGGGGGACTGGGGGACGGGGACTGTGGGGGAACTGGGGGAACGGGGACTGGGGACGTGGGGGACTGGGGGCTGGGGACCTGGGGGACTGGGGACTGGGGGACTGGCGGGACTGGGGCTGGGACCTGGGGGATACTGGGGGACTGGGGGACTGGGGGGACTGGGGGACTGGGGGACCTGGGGACTGTTGGGGGAACCTGGGGACCGAGTCCCTGGGGGACTGGGGACTGGGGGACTGGACACACACACACACACAAAAAACTTCAAGTGGTGTCAAAATCGTCGGGGGCTCCCGCCCCGACGCCGCCAATGGCGGACCAACTGGGCTGACAGGGTGCTGCTGCAGCGTGAGCGACTCTGGGGTTTGGAAAATCGGCTATGTCGCCGATTTGCCCTGATCCAGAGCGCTAGTGGCTGTTTGAGACACGGCGTCATAAGGCAGGCAACTGCGAGGCATGCGGGGACGGATGGCAGGCTGCTGGCAGAAGTCGGCGCCGCCATCGTCGGTACCCCCATGCAGCCACGGGCACCGGCACCGGGCAGAGGCTGCCAGACGCCATCCAGCCAGGCGGCACCGCTAGATGGGCAATCGGTATTGGATTGACATCCGGCTAAGGCTTCGGCTACGGCCAGGGACACCCTGCATCTGCACTCACATCGCATCGGCTACACGTCCGCCCTCTGGGCATCTGCATCTGCATCGGTCACGGCTGCATGGCCTGCATGGAGGGTCTCCATGCAGGGCGAATCTTACTTGCATGAGACACATGACGACGGAGGTGCACTGGCAGCAAGCGCCCTCGCAGCGCAAGCGCCATGCATGGAGGCTGGCGGCATGTCAGGCGTGCGCCACTTGATGAACGGAGGAGGAGGAGGGTGACCAGGCTGGCTGCCCGAACTGAGACGCATGGCGCGACCAGATTACTAGAGCTAGTGGGATGGACAGTCAATGTGTATCCACTGAGTGGACTAGTACGGGTGATAGTGTCTGCCTGCCTCAGGGATTGAGTGCGCAAGCACAAGTCTAATACGCCATTAAAGGCGTCAAACAAGACTGTACAAATCGACCACACACACACACCACCCCCACGCGCGCACACACACACACACGCACACACACACTCGCAGATCTTTGGCGGCGTCAACGGCGACGCACGCGAGAATGAGCTCGAGCGCGAGTGTGACTCGATCGCGCCGTCGCTTGCGACCGCACGGCAGTACATGGTATGGGTTCAGGGTTCAGGGGTTGAGGGTTTAGGGTTCAGGGGTTTAGGTAGGTGTCAGGGGTTGAGAGTTTAGGGTGTAAAGGTTCAGGGGGTCTAGGAATAAGATGGTCATGTGGCAGTGTATGGTACAGATGGGCAGTACATGGTAGGGGCATGGGGCTGACTGTCACTGACACACACACATGCACGCACACATGCACACACACACACACACACACACACACACGCGCACACGCGCATACGCACACACACGCACACACACACACACAGGCGTCCTACTCCTCCGCGTACGAGCTCATCAGGGCCGCGAAGCGCGACCTCGAGCAGTCAGCCGAGCTGCTCAGCCACACACGCACACGCACACACACACACACACACACACACACACATACTCACACGCATACTCACATGAGCACACACACACACGCACACACACGCACACACACAGGCGTCCTACTCCCCCGCGTACGAGCTCATCAAGGCCGCAAAACGCAACATCGAGAATGTGCCACCACTGACATTCTCACACACACACACGCGCATACACACATGCGCACACACATGCACACACACACGCACGCATACACACACACATTCACACACACACACACACAGGCGTCCTACTCCTCCGCGTACGAGCTCATCAGGGCCGCTAAGCGCGACCTGGAGCAGTCAGCTGAGCTGCTCAGCCACGCGGTCCGCATGGCCAACGCTGATGTGGCGCTCAACTTCGTGGGGCCTGGACGGCGCCGCGGGCCGATGCGCAGCTCGCCTGCAAACGTGATGGTGGACGTGATCAAGCGCAAGCAGGTGTGAGACGCATATGCACGGAGAGAGAGAGAGAGAGAAAAGAGAAAGAGAGAGAAAAGAGAGAAAAAAGAGACGAGAGAGAGGGGCATGGAGAAAGAGAGGGAAGGAGCGAGAGAAAGAGAGAGAGACACAGCGAGAGAGATCGCTGCAGAATTTATTTGTGAGCGGCACACACCCAGGTCCGGGGCAGACACGCAGAGAGAGAGAGACGCCGAGAGAGAAAGAGGGAGAGACACACAGACAGAGAGAGAGGTGCAGAATAAGACTGAACGGCAGGAACCTCGATAGGCTGCTTCTGATGGGGGGGGGGGGAGGCGGCCGGCACCGCGGGCCGATGCGCAGCTCGCCTGCCAACGTGATGGTGGACGTGATCAAGAGGAAGCAGGTGCGAGAAAGAGAGAGCGAGAGACAGAGGCAGAGAGAGGTTGCTGCAGAATTAGCCTGAACGGCAGACCCGTATGGGCCGTTTCTGATGGGGGGCTGGCCAATGCGCAGCTCGCCCGGCAACATGATGGTCGACCTGATCAAGAGCAGGTGCAAGGCGGACACAGAGAGAGAGGGAGACAGGCTGACCGGCGGAGAGAGATCGCACGCGCACACACACGCGCACGCACACACACAGGCAAACATGCACATTTGCACACGCATACACACACGCACATGCACACGCGCACACACAAACACACACGCACACACAAACACACACACACACACATGCACATGCACATGCACACGCGCACACACAAACACACGCACACACGAACACACACACACACTCACACGCCCCCCCCCCCACACACACACACCCTGCCCCACCCGAGCAGTCACGCCAGGGCTTGCAGCTGGCGAACAAGGCATGCGCACGCACGCACATACCCACGTGCACGTGCACACACACACACAAGCAGACGCAGACGCAGACGCACCCCCACCCCCCCCACACACACATGCCCTTGGTAGTGTCCGGCGTGCCCCCTCCCCCCGTTCCAGCTTTACCTCCCCTCCCCCACTAAGCCCCCCCCCCACACACACACACCTGCCCCACGAGCAGTCACGCCAGGGCTCTCAGCTCGCGAACAAGGCGTGCCCTCTTCCTCCTTGAACATCGCCTCCCCACCCACTAACCGCCCCCCTACTCCCCCCCACACACATCACACACACTGCCCCACACGAGCAGTCGCCAGGGATCTCAGTTCGGAAACACGGCGTGCCCTCCTCCCCCAACTTTCCACTTTCCCCCCACCCGCCCCCAACCGCTCCCCTAACCATGCACCCCCCTATCTAAGCAGTTGCGCCGCAGCTCGCGCTCTCAAACAAAGCGTGCCCCCCTCAACTTTGCCCCCCCCCCAACCACTACACCCCCCCCCCACACACACACACCCTGCCCCTCACGAGCAGTCGCGTCAGGGCTCTCAGCTCGCGAACAAATAAACATACACACGCGCACGTGCACGCGCACACATACACACACACACGCACACTCACACGCCCCCCCCCCCCACACACACTGCCCCACACGAGCAGTCGCGCCAGGGCTCGCAGCTCGCGAACAAGGCGTGCGCCGAGCTGGTTAAGGTCTACAGCATCATCCCCGACATCCCGCGCATCAAGCTCCAGCAGGTTGGTCGACGCAGCGGTTGTTTCGGTTATTTTTGTTGCTTCAGGAGTTACTAGAGTCTCCACTTTCGGTTACTAGGAGGTTGCTAGGACGCTGGCGTAGCAACATCCCTGATATCCCGTGCGTGAAGCTTGAGCGGTTGGGAGCCCTCACCGAAAGTAACCGAAAGTAACCGACCGAAAGTAACCGAGAGCAACAGGAACTGACCGAAAGTTACCGAAAGCTAGGGAGCACAACAGGGAAGCAGTAAAATGTGTACAGCAGCATCGAAGCTTAAGCTGGTGCGAGTTGGAGGTAGCGCAACCCGGCGGTTACATGCACACACACACACACACACACACACCACCACCACACGCACACACGCACACGCACACACACACGCCGCCCCCCCCCCACCACACACACGCCACCCCTCGCACATGCAGAGGTCAAGTCCCTGCAGGGCTTGATGCTCATGGACACACACACACACACACACACACGGAAACACTCATGCCCCCCCTCCACACACGCACGCACACACACACGGACACACACATGCCCCCCACCACCACACACACACACACACACGCACGCACACAGGTCAAGTCCCTGCAATCCCCCCCCCACCCACCCACTCACACACACACACACACGCACACACACACGGACACACACATGCCCCCCCCCCCACACACACGCACACACATACCACACACACACAGGTCAAGTCCCTGCAGGGCATGATGCTCATGGACACGCACGCACGCACGCACACACACACACACACACACACACATGCACACACACACACACACACGGACACACACACACACACACACACGCACACACAACACACACGCACACACACACACAGGTCAAGTCCCGGCAGGGCATGCTCATGGGCACACACACACACACACGCCCCCCTCCCCCCCACCACGCATGCACACACACACGGACACACACATGCCCCCCCCACACACACACTCACACAACTAACCAACTAACCAAGCGTTACATGAGGCCGAACGCACACACACGCACACACACACACACACACCACCCCTCACACATGCCCCCCCCCCACACACACACGCACACACACATACCACACACACACATATAGGTCAAGTCCCTGCAGGGCATGATGCTCATGGACATAGTGTTTGACAACATCGTGACCGACATGATTGTGCGCCAGAAGATCATCCAGGCGCTCAAGGCAAGTGACCTAAATACATGTCTTGTTTAGGGTTTCAGGGTAGAGGCTTTTAGGCTTTAGGATTTAGAGGGCGTTTTTCTTACACGTTTTATCGACATGATTGTGCGCCAGAAGATCATCCAGGCGCCCAAGGCAAGTGACCTAAATGCATGTCTTGTTTAGGGTAGAGTCATTAGGGTTTGGGCTCTGGGGAAGCCTTTTTGAGGGCATGATTCATGTGCGTTGTGGCCGACAGCATGATCATCCAGGCGCTCAAGGCAAGTGATCTGAATGTGACTCGTTTTGGGGGGTTTGAGGCTTTGGGCTACAGGCTTTGGGCTTTGGGACATGATTCCTACACTTTTGTATCGACGTGATTGGAGAAGATAATCCAGGCGCTCAAGGTAAGTGACCTGAATGCATGTCTTGTTAAGGGTTTGTGCTTTTTGTTTAGGGTTCAGGGTAGAGGCTTTTAGGCTTTAGGCGTTATTAGAGGGCGTGATTCTTACACGCTTTATCGACATGATTGTGCGCCGGAAGATCATCCAGGCGCTTAAGGCAAGTGACCTAAATGCACGTCTTGTTAAGGGTTTCGAGGCTTTGGGCTGCAGGCTTTGGGCGTTGGGACATGATTCCTACACTTTGGTATTGACGTGATTGGAGAAGATCATCCAGGCGCTTAAGGCAAGTGACCTAAATGCATGTCTTGTTTAGGGTTTCGAGGCTTTGGGCTGCAGGCTTTGGGCGTTGGGACATGATTCCTACACTTTGGTATTGACGTGATTGGAGAAGATCATCCAGGCGCTCAAGGCAAGTGACCTAAATGCATGTCTTGTTTAGGGTTTCGAGGCTTTGGGCTGCAGGCTTTGGGCGTTGGGACATGATTCCTACACTTTGGTATTGACGTGATTGGAGAAGATCATCCAGGCGCTCAAGGCAAGTGACCTAAATGCATGTCTTGTTTAGCGTTCAGGTTAGAGGTTTTGGGCTGTGGGCTTTAGGCTTTGGGCTGTGGACTTTAGGCTGTGGGCTCTGGACTTTGAGCTTTGGGCTTAGGCTTTGGGCTCTGGGCTTAAGGCTTTGGGCTCTGGGCTCTGGGCGTTGGACTTTGGGATTTAGGCTTGAGGCTTTGAACTTTGGGCTTTCGGCTCTGGGCTCTGGGCTCTGAGCTGTGGGTTCTGGACTTTGGGCTTTGGGCCCTGGGCTCTGGGCTTTAGGCTTTGGGCTTTGGGCTTTAGGCCTTCAACTTTGGGATTTGGGATTTGGGATTTGGGCTTTCGGCTTTGAGCTCTGGGCTTTAGCTCTGGGGTTGGGGCGTTGAGGCTTTGGGCTCTGGGCTTTAGTTAGGCTCTGGGCTTTGGGCGCTGAGGCTTTTGAGGGCACGATGCATGTGCTTTGTGAGCGACATCATGATCATCCATGCGCCCAAGGCAAGTAGGGCATGGGGTGCAACCTCTCCCCCCCCCCTCTAACCTAAATATGGGTTATTGGTGGTAGGTGGGGGGTAGGTGGGGGGTAGGTGTGTGTGTGTGTGTCTGGAAGTGGTGGTAGATGCCACTTGGGTGCCACATACACACACACACACACACACACACACACACGCAGCTCATCAAGGAGATAAAGGTCGACGCAACGTACACAGAGCGCAATGGTCACACACACGCACACGCACACACACACACATGCACACACACACACGCACACACACACACACATGCACACACACGCACACTGACACACACACACACACACACACACGCAGCTCGTCGAGGAGATCAAGGTCGACACGACGTATGCAGAGCGCTGGGTCGAGGGCTGGCTGACTGGACGCGTGCGCCCAGACCTGCAGGTGTGTGTGTGTGTGTGTGTGTGTGTGTGTGCGGAGCGCTGGGTGAGCGGACGTGTGCGCCCAAACGTGCAGGAGTGTGTGTGGGGGGTGGAGGGGGGGTGATTTTACAGTCCGTCGGACGCCCCCCCCCACTTCTTGGAATCCCCCCTGACATGCACACACACACACACATACACACACACACGACACACACACACACACACACACACACGACACACACGCACACAGGGCTGGGAGCAGAAGCATGCGGTCACCAAGGCCTCGCTCGACAACCACCGGCGCAACCTCATGAACCAGATGTGGGCGGCGCAGGCCGAGGGAGGCGCGGTGGGTGGTACCTGGTGTGTGTGTGTGTGTGTGAGTGAGTGTGAGCACGCAGCGCCCGTCCCACCCATCCACCGCAACCCACCCACACCCACACCCACACACCCGCACCCACACCCACACACCTACACACCCACACCCACACACCCACACCCACAACCCACCATCATCAACCCACCACAACGCCCACCCCGCGCAGCCGCCAGCGCAGGCCGCGCAGCCCATGCAGCCTGCGGCAGGCATCGGCGCGTCGCCGGTTGGGTACCCCGGGCCCAGCCTCATCTGAGTGTGCACACGTGGTGCTGTGCCGGTCGGGTCCCAGGATGAAGATGGAGGCCAAAGCATGCGCAGCACGCAGAGCATGTGGCAGGGTGCCCCGCAGTGCGCGCGCCACTGGCAGCAGGCATCGGCGCGCCGCCGGCCGGCTACCCCGGGCCCAGCCTCATCTGAGGGCTTGATGCTGCGCCGGTCGGGTCCCAGGATGTAGATGTAGGCCGGAGCATGCGCAGCACGCGCAGCATGTGGCAGGACACCCCGCAGTGCACGCGCCGGCGGCAGCAGGCATCGGCGCGACGCCGGTCGGCTACCCAGGGCCCAGCCTGATCTGAGTTTGGTGCTGCGCCGGTCGGGTCCCAGGATGTATGCTGGAGCATGCGCAGCACACAGAGCATGTGGCAGGGTGCCCCGCAGTGCACGCGCTGCCGGCAGCAGGCATCGGCGCGACGCCCACAGGCTACCCCGTGCTCAGACTCATCTGAGTGTGTGATGATGCGCCGGTCGGGTCTCAGTTGGTAGATGTAGGCTGGAACATGCGCAGCACGCGCAGCAGGTGACAGGGTACCCCTGCAGTGCACCCGCCGGCAGCAGCAGGCATCGGTGCGCCGCTGTTCGGCCACGCCAGGCCCAGCCTCATCTGAGTGTGTGATGATGCGCCGGTCGTGTCCTCAAGATGTAGATTAGGCTGGAGCATGCGCAGCATGCGCCAGGGTTCACCTGCAGTGCACGCGCCGACGGCAGCAGGCATCGTCGCGCCGCCGGCAGGCTACCCCCGGGCCCAGCCTCATCTGAGTGTGTGATGCTGCGCCGGTCGGGTCCCAGGATGTAGATGTAGGCCGGAGCATGCACAGCACGAAGAGCATGTGACAGGGTACCCCCACCGTGCACGTGCCGCGCCAGCAGCAGGCATAGGTGCGCCGCCGGCAGGCTACCCAGGGCCCAGCCTGATCGTAGTGTGGTGCTGCGCCGGTTGGGACCCACGGTGTAGATGCAGGATGGAGCATGACAGGGGCCCCTGGAGCATGCGCAGCACGCGCAGCATGAGCCTGGGACAGGTTCCCACCCTGCAGCATGCATATGGTACCCTGCCTTGTTGGGCAGCTCGTCCCGAGCTCGTCCGGCACGCACATGAAACCTGTAAAAGGCAGCTCCCTCAATCCACAGGCAGGTGAGCAGCACCTCCACTGGGTAACCTGCACGGTAGCCTTGCTGCCAGCCGGGCTCCGAACAAGGCGGCTAGCGCAGCTCCTGGTGCCATTCGGGACATGAAAACGTGCTCGGAGCGGCATCCGTGCTCAGAGTGGCATCCGCTACAACAGTGGTCTAGTTATCTCCTAGCATTGACGCACGCTTCACGACTCATCACAGCCACTTGCCCCCGCCCCCCGCCTGCTACGGCGGGGCTGTGGGGCGGCAATCGGATAACCTGCCCGAGTAAAGTCTGACTGGACAGTGAGGGAGCCCTAGCGACACCCCTTCGCCTCCTGGTTTGACGGATACAGACGCACATGATACATGGGACCTCAAAGCACATACCGTGCATGGTGGAAGCCACAAATCCCCCCTCTCGTTCCCGATCGCTGCCGCTGCCGCTGCTACTACTTTCTCGCAGATGACTACCAGAGCGTGAACGTCCTTAGGGTGCAGCTCAAAACACTTGCGTCGCAGATGACCCACCAGAGCGTGAACGTCCTTAGGCTGCGGCTCAAAACAGTTGCGCCGCCGACCCGCGTGGCCGTAATCAAAGCTGGACAGCAGTCCCGAGGGTTTTTATTCGTGGCGCGCCGCTCGGGGGGTAACGGACGCGACGCGCAGAGAGGGACACGCAGAGAGGCATTCCGCTCCCGCAGATGACCGCGCGAGCTCGTCCCCGTCCCGCGGCACCACTCAGCAGCGCCAGCCCGGCATCCGTAGCCAACCGGCCGCAGGCAGGCCATGCGTCCAATGGCCGCAGGTAGGCCGCAAGGTAGGCCCGGCATCCGTGCGCGTGTTATTGAAGCTGGTCCCGGTGCGCATGACGAGCCAGGAGGCTGAGTCGCTCAGTTCTCGCAGATGACCACAAGCTTGTCCCCTTCCCGGAGCACCACGAGCGCCGCCGGCTCGGGCATGAGGACTGGCTGCCCGTCGCCGCCAACGTAGCCGAGAGCGATCGTCTGGTGAGGCGCGAGCGACTCCTGTGTGTGTGTGTGTGCGTGTGTGTGTGTGTGTGTGTGTGTGAGTGTGAGGGTGTGTGAGAGAGTGTGTGTGTGTGTGTGTGTGTGTGCAGGTTGCGGTTCCTCCGGTGTATGTGTGTGTGAGTGTGTGTGTGTGTGTGTTTGTGCGTGCTGGTTCCGGTTTGTGTGCATGCGCTGAGCGCGGTCGTCTGGTGCTGCGCGAGCGACTCCTGTGTGTGTGTGTGTGTGTATGTGTGTGTGTGTGTGTGATGATGTGCATGTGTGTGTACTGGTTCCGGTTTGTGTGCATGCGCTGAGCGCGACCGTATGGTGAAGCGCGAGCGCCTCCTGCGTGTGTGCGCGCGCGTGTGCGTGCGCGCGTGCGTGTATGTGTGTGTGCGTGTGTGCGTGTGTGTGTGTGTGCTGGTTTGTGTGTGTGCGCTGAGCGCGATCGTCTGCTGCGGCGCCCCTCCTGCATGTGCGTGTGTGTGTGTGTGTATGCAGGTGCGTGTGAGTGTGTGTGTGTGTGTGTGTGCGTGTGTGCAGGTTCCAGTTTGTGTGTGCGCCGAGTGCGATCGTCTGCTGCGGCGCGAGCGCCTCCTGTGTGTGTGCACACATGTGTGCGTGCGTGTGATCTGCCTGTACCGCCGCCCACGTGAGCGTCACGTCCGTGGGCAGGTCCAAAGCGCACATGAATGCATGCGTTTGCGTGAGGTGCGACCTGCACACACGCTTACACAGCGCATGCATGCGACACACATGCAGCGCACATGCACACGCACATGCACATGCGTACAGTGCATGCATGCGTGCGTCTGTGAAGTGTGACGTGCCTGTACCGCCGCCCATGTGAGTGCCACGTCCGTGGGCAGGTCGAGCGCGCGCACGCTCTTGACGTAGATCTCGCACCCGTCTGCGTCCATGAGGTCCGCCCACACCGGCAGCATCATCGGCTCGCATGCGACCTGCGGGGTTTAGGGTTCAGGGCTTTAGGCTTTAGGGCTTCAGGGCTTTAGGGCTTAAATGGGTGTTAGGGTGAACGGCAGCATCATCGGCTCGCAAGCGACCTGCGGAATTTAGGGTTTTAGGCTTCAAGGCTTTGGGTTTCAGGGCTGTGGGGTTTAGGGCACGCGACCTGTGGCGTCCGCAGCGCGCCACAGGCGTTTTTTTTACCCACCACCCTAGGTAGTTTATGTTATTACACCCCATCGCCCCTGCGCCAGGATGCCAGGTAGGATCTCCTCAGCTGCCCAGTGATTTCCTTTTCAGAAAATTTAATTTATTATTCCAAAGCCGGATTTTGGTTTGACCGAGTTGACCGTTGACCTCCTGTTGACCATTTGTCCTCATACAGAGGTAATTTGAAAGCTGTTGCCGTGCTCTGTCTGGCAGACTTGTCGGACTAACAATCCACTGGATGGGTTGAGCCGTATGCAAGGTCAAAGTTCAGCGGGAATACAGCCAAACGGCTGTGGAGAGCCGAAAAGGAAATCACTGCGGCTGCCACCACCCGGTCTACGCGTGCAGGAGAGCCCCTGCCCCACACCCTAGTTCAGGTGATTATGCCCCAATCATTATATAATTGATGTATATCAATTAGAATCTTTGGAATTTTTCTACCCCATCTACCTAGAGCTACCCACAGTTCCACACCCCTCATGCCCTGACTGGGAGGCATGCACCCCACTCGGCAGATGCTCTCCCGCCGCACACACGGCATGGTTTGGCTGAATCCGCGACCTGTGTGCAGCCAGTATCCCCGGTTATCGATCCCGCGCGTCGCACTTGAGCGGGCATGCACGAGGGGCGCAGGAATATGTGTTGGCAGTGACAGCTGGGGGTAGAAGGCGTCTACCCGCGCCCCGGGGCTCTCTGAGGACCCCGGCTCAACGTTCATGGACTTCAGGCGATATATACAGCTTGCTGGAGGCCCCGGGGAGTGGGCACAGCCGCGTTTGGGGGTGTCAAAACTTGAATGCAGTGGAAGGTTAGCACCGAAACCAATGCAGTACTCTGGGTCGATAGACGCGGTACTGTGTGTTACAGATAGCAATAAGTTGTCTGGGCGCCGTTGGGCGCTGCCTGTATGAACTACTACACTTTTGTGGCGTGTCATGATGTGCCAATCCCATCTCACCTGCGCCAGGATGCCAGACAGGATCTCCTCGGCTGCCCAGTGATTTTCTTTTCAGAAATTTTAATTAATTATTCCAAAGCCGGATCTGCCCCTCTACCTCCCACCCATCTGTACCTCTTCCTCCACCCATCTACCTCAACTTCTACCCCATCTCACCTGCGCTAGGATGCCAGACAGGATCTCCTCGGCTGCCACCAGGTCGAGGCTCATACCGCGCCCCGCGCCTGCGATCACACACAGAGAGTGCGAGGCATTCGTCACAGTTCCCGCCGCATGCGTGGAACCTGCGAGCACAGTCAGAGGGAGAGAGAGAGAGAGAGAGAGAGAGAGAGAGAGAGAGAGGGAGAGGGAGAGAAAAGAGAGAGGGTGAGAGAGAGACATTGTTACAGTTCCCGCCGCATGCGCAGAGCCTGCGAGCACAGTCAAGAGAGAGACAGAGGGAGAGAACGGGAGAGGGAGAGAGAGGGAGAGAGGGAGGGAG
>VFSX01000179.1:200000-230000 GCA_016618255.1 Chlamydomonas sp. UWO 241
CCCTCCCCCCCATGGCACGGCGCACGCAGGTTGCCGAAGCCAGGCGCCTGTGCTTGCAGCGCCTGCGTGCAAAGAACGTGCGGAACGAGGAGAGCACTTGGGAGCTTGGGAACACACGTACACACACACACATACACACACACACACGCATACACACACACACACACTTGGCGTATGCAGCTGCCGCGGCCGCAGCGACGGCTGGGCTGTGGCACACACACACACACACACACACACACACACACACACCCTTGGCGTCTGCCTCTGTGGCGGCCGCAGCGACGGCTGGGCTGAGGCACACACACACACACACACACACCCTTGGCGTCTGCCTCTGCGGCGGCCGCAGCGACGACTGGGCTGAGGCAACACACACACACACACACACACACACCCTTGGCGTCTGCCTCTGCGGCAGCCGCAGCGACGGCTGGGCTGAGGCTGGATCGCGGGGCGGCCTGCTTTGCGTCTTCGGCCATGAGCAAGAGGCGGTCCCCAGTCTGTGCATGTATGTGTGTGTGTGTGCGTGTGTGTGCGTGTTTGTGCGTGTGTGCGTTTGGCAGATTGGCGTTTGTCTCTTCGGCCATGCGGCGTCTCCGGCCTGTGTGGATGGTGTGGACGCTGTGGGTGATGTCGCCGGCCTGGGTGGGCGTGGGTGGGTATGGACGGCGCGGACGGAGTGGGCTGTGTGGGCATCAGCCGGGTGGCATATGCATGCGAGTGGAGTCGTTCCTCTGTAGTGACCTCTCCCCCCTCTCTCTCTCTCGCCCCCCTTCCTCGCTCGCCCCACTTGCGCGCGCACACGAGTCACACTCTCATCAGAGCGATGGTCACATGAGTCACAGTCTCATCAGAGCGATGGTCGCATGAGTCACAGTCTCATTAGAGCGATGGTCACATGAGTCACAGTCTCATCAGAGCGATGGTCACATGAGTCACACTCTCATCAGAGCGATGGTCACATGAGTCACACTCTCATCAGAGTGATGGTCACATGAGTCACACTCTCATCAGAGCGATGGTCATATGAGTCAAAGTCTCATCAGAGCGATGGTCACATGAGTCAAAGTCGCATCAGAGCGATGGTCACATGAGTCAAAGTCTCATCAGAGCGATGATCACATGAGTCACACTCTCATCAGAGCGATGGTCACGTGAGTCACACTCTCATCAGAGCGATGGTCATATGAGTCAAAGTGAGTCACATGAGTCAAAGTCTCATCAGAGCGATGGTCACATGAGTCAAAGTCTCATCAGAGCGATGGTCACATGAGTCAAAGTCTCATCAGAGCGATGGTCACATGAGTCAAAGTCTCATCAGAGCGATGGTCACATGAGTCACACTCTCATCAGAGCGATGGTCACGTGAGTCAAAGTCTCATAAGAGCCGCCAGTCACTTCAGCACAGTCTCATCAGAGAGCCACAGTCACTTCAGGCACACACTGGTCACAGTCTCATCAGAAGCACAGTCACAGTCTGGCTACAGTCTCATCAGAGCCGCAGTCACTTCAGTCACACTTTGGTCACAGTCTCATCAGAGCCGCAAGTCACAGTCTGGTCACAGTCTCATCACAGCCGCAGTCACCTGCAGCACAGTCTCATCAGAGAGTCACAGTCTCATCAGAGCCACAGTCACTTGACTCACACTCTGGCCAAACTCTCATCAGAGCCGCAAGTCACAGTCTGGTCACAGTCTCATCAGAGGCGCTGTCACTTCAGTCACACTTTGGTCACACTCTCATCAGAGCCACAGTCGCCTGCAGCACAGTCTCATCAGAGAGTCACGCTCTCATCAGAGCCACAGGCACTTCACTCACACACTGGTCACAGTCTCATCAGAGAGCCGCAGTCACACTCTGGTCACACACTGGTCACAGTCTCATCAGAGCCGCAGTCACAGTCTGGTCACAGTCTCATCAGAGCCGCAGTCACTCTAGTCACACTCTGGTCACAGTCTCATCAGAGCCGCAGTCACCTGCAGCACCACGTCGTCGCGCGGGCACAGCGTCATCGTGCCTGTCGACGCAACGTAGATCCCGCACGCAACCGCCTTGTCATAGTGGCGGCGAGACTCCCTAAACGTTGCGCCTGCGTGTGCGTGCGTGCGCATGTGCATGTCTGTGTGTGTATGTGTGTGTTTGTGTGAGGGCACAGCGTCATCGTGCCTGTCGACGCAACATAGATCCCGCACGCGACGGCCTTGCCATAGTGGCGGCGAGACTCCCTGAACGTCGCGCCTGCATATTTTTGTGCGCGTGTGTGTGTGTGCGTGCTAGTGTGTGCGTGTGTGCATGTGCATGTGTGCATGCTGGTGTGCGTGTGCATGCTTGTACACGTGTTTTTATGTGTGTGTACGCGAAGGCCTTGTCATAGTGCGGAAAGACTGCCTGAACGTCACGCCTGCTGTGTGCGCCCCAGAAGTTTGTGTTTCATTTTTCTTTCTTTCTTTTAAATAAATAAATACTCGAAATAAACAAACTCAGCATGCCACCCCATGATGCCACCCACCCTGGCATGTGACCTCTCGTAGGTAGATCTCCGGCCCGCCCTTGCTGTGCTGCGCCATCATGGCGAGCACCTCGCTGAGCCCGGGCGTGACTGACGTCTGGCACATGATGCGTGCTAGGTTGGACGAGCTCGACATCTTGGTCACCACCTGTGTGTGTGTGTGTGTGTGGTGGTGGTGGGGGGCTGGTGGTGGGGTGTGTGTCACCAAAGTCTGGCAGATGATGCGTCCCAAGTTGGAGGAGCTCGGCATCTTGGTCACCACCTGTGTGTGTGTGTGTGTGCGTGTGTGTGCGTGAGCGTGTGTGTGTGTGTGCGTGTGTGTGTGTGTGCGTGTGGAGGATCCTGCTCATGAAGCGCTTTGCTGGGTCGATTTGAGGGGTGGGATGGGATGGCATGGCACATGAGGCACGCGAGGTTGCAGGAGCTCGACATCTTGGTCATTACCTGTGTGCTTTTGTGTGTGTGTGTGCGTGTATGTGTGTGTGTGTGTGGGGGGGGGGGCGTGACCGAAGTCTGGCACATGATGCGTGCCAGGTTGGATGAGCTCGACATCTTCGTCACCACCTGTGTGTGCGTGTGTGAGTGTGTGTGTGTGTGTGTGTATGTGAGTGTGTGTGTGTGTGTGTGCACCTGTGTGTGTGGGGGGGGGGGCCCGGGGGCGCGTGACCGAAGTCTGGCACATGAGGCGTGCCAAGTTGGATGAGCTCGACATCTTGGTCACCACCTGGGTGTGTGTGTGTGTGTGTGCATGCATGCATGTGTGTGTGTGTGTGTGTGTGTGCGTGTGTGTGTATGTGGATGAGCTCGACATCTTGGAAACCACCTGTGTGTGCGTGTGTGCACGTGTGTGTGTGTGTGTGTGTGTGTGTGTGTGTCAGTGATGTCAACAGACGGTACGCGGATACTTGCGTCACGAGGGAGGGTCGTTTGGCGCGACCCCTGCGTAACGCGGAGCGCAAAGCACAGCGCGGTTGGTGTGGAATGTGAGGAAATCAGCGATTTTCACACTTGGGAGGGCTTGCGTCACAAGGCTCAACAAGGACAGCAACAACAAGCGTCACAAGACTGCCATCACGCCGAAGCACTGTTTGCATCAATGGTGTGTTTGTGTGTGTGTGTGTGTGTGTGTGTGTGTGTGTGTGTTTGTGTGTGTGTGTGTGAGCAGGGTGGGAATGCGGGCAAGCGGGACACACACACACACACACACACACCTGGCTGCCATGCCCCCTCAGCAGCGCCGTCACCGCGTCCCATTCCCCGTCTGCAGAGTCCTCATCGTTGGCAGGGTCCTGCTGCAAGAGCACGTGCTGGTCCAGGAGAGGCTGCGTGTGTGCGTGTGTGTGTGTGTGTGAGGTGGGAGCATGTGCTGGTCCAGGAGAGGCTGCGTGTGTGTGTGTGTGTGTGTGTGTGTTAGGTCATGTTGCAAGAGCAGGTGCTGGTCCAGCAGGGGCTGCGTGTGCGTGCGTGTGTGTGTGTGTGTGTGGTTTGTGTGTGAGAATGTGTGTGTGTGTGTGTGTGTGTGTGTGTGGCAGGGTCCTGCTGCAAGAGCACGCGCTGGTCCAGGAGAGGCTGCGTGTGTGTGCGTGCGTGTGTGTGCATGTGTGGTTTGTGTGTGCATGTGTGTGTGTGTGTGTGTGTGTGTATCAGGGTCCTGTCGCAAGAGCACGTGCTGGTCCAGCAGGGGCTGCGTGTGTGTGTGTGTGTGTGTGTGGCAGGGTCCTGCTGCAGGAGCACGTGCTGGTCCAGCAGGGGCTGCGTGCGTATGAGTGTGTGTGAGTGTGTGGTTTGTGTGTTTGTGTGTGGTTCTGTGTGTGTGTGTGTGGATGGGTCCTGCTGCAAGAGAACGTGCTGGTCCAAGAGAGGCTGTGTGTGTGCGTGTGTGTGTGTGAGGTGGGGAGCACGTGCTGGTCCAGGAGAGGCTGTATGTGTGTGTGTGTGTGTGTGTGTGTGTCAGGGTCCTGCTGCAAGAGCACGTGCTGGTCCAGCAGGGGCTGCGTGTGTGTGCGTGTGTGTGTGAGGTGGGGAGCACGGGCTGGTCCAGGAGCGGCTGTGTGCGTGTATGTGTGTGGTTTGTGTGTTTGTGTTTGTGTGTGTGTATGTGGGTGGGTGTGCATGTGCGTGCGTGTGTGTGTGTGCGCGTTGTAGGCTTGCAACCGCCAGCGCGCCCGCCTGCTGTGCCTTGTCACCCTCATCCCACTCCCAACAACAACCTCCCAACAACCTCCCACCCACCACCTAGCAACCACACAGCAACCACCTCCTTGTAGGCTGCTGTGCTCTGTGCCTGGAGCCTGTGCGAGCTGTCACAACCTCCCAACAACCTCCCAACAACCTTCAAGCAACAAACTCCCAGCAACCACCCAGCAACCTCCCAGCAACCACCCAGCAACCTGCCAGCAACCACCCAGCAACCACCCAGCAACCTCCCAGCAACCTCCCAGCAACCACCCAGCAACCACCCAGCAACCTCCCAGCAACCACCCAGCAACCACCCAGCAACCTCCCAGCAACCACCCAGCAACCACCCAGCAACCTCCCAACCGCCTCTCAGCAACAACCCAGCAACCACCCAGAAACCACCCAACTTCATGGCTGCCACGCTGTGCACCGTCAGCGCCTCCGCGCGCAGAGAGACCGCCTGATGAGCTTTGTCACCCTCATCCCACATCAACCTCTCAACACCTATCAAGCAACCTCCCAGCAACAACCCACCTCCTTCATGGCTGCCGCGCTGTGCACCGTCAGCGCATCTGCACGCAGCGACTGCAGGTTTGCGAGTGCGACCGCCTGCGGCGCAAAGTGGGACGTGTCGGCAAGTGAGCTGGCATGCATGGGTAGGCGGCACATAACTACCACCCCAACTGACCGAAGCAACTGCGAAGCAACCCAAACAAAAAAATGAACGAGTGACAACCCCAGCTGACTGAAATAACCTCTGAACAACCACCCTCGAATGAATGGGCGACAACACACGTGTCGCGCCTCGTGGTTCATCGCAGCAGAGCCGCCGCCACTCCCACCGCCACACTGAACACCCCAACAAAAGGTTTGCGAGAGAAAGAGTGAGAGAGAGCGACACAGAGAGAGATAGAGAGATAGAGAGAGACAGAGA
Source organism: Chlamydomonas sp. UWO 241 (assembly GCA_016618255.1). Classification (NCBI taxonomy): domain Eukaryota; kingdom Viridiplantae; phylum Chlorophyta; class Chlorophyceae; order Chlamydomonadales; family Chlamydomonadaceae; genus Chlamydomonas; species Chlamydomonas priscui. Next base: position 205,622 of record VFSX01000179.1, read on the forward strand.
AAGAGAGAGGTAGAGAACGAGAGAGACAGAGAAAGAGAGAGACAGAGAAAGAGAGAGACAGAGAAAGAGAGAGACAGATAGAGACAGAGACACAGAGCAAGAGAGAGAGAGCGAGAGAGACACAGAGAGAGACAGAGAAAGAGAGACAGAGAAAGAGAGAGACAGAGAAAGAGAGAGACAGAGAAAGAGAGAGACAGAGACAGAGAAAAACAGTGACAGAGACAAAGAAACAGACAGAGACAATGACAGAGACAGATAGAGAGAGAGACAGATAGAGGGACAAATAGAGAGAGACAGAGAGACAGAAAGAGAGCGACAGCGAGACAGCGAGAGAGCGACCCATGTCCACTCGCCTGCTGCGCCTTGTGGCTCATAGCGAGGGCGGAGCCAGCTGAGGTGTCACCGTCGTCGTCGTCGCCGTCGTCCTCCAACGCGGCGGGGGCCTGTAGTTGTTGTTTGGAAGTTTTTTTGGGGTGTTGCTTGCAGGTATTTCTCAGGTGTTGTTTCATGGCGTGCGTGCTCAGGATAGGGTCGGGTGGAGAGCCGTGGTGTACGGTCCGGCTGCCCCTCAGGCGCCGGACCCTCCACCACGGCGGTCAAATAGATTGGCAAGCGCCACTTGCCCCCCTATCCCCTGGAAGCAGTTAGGACCTATTTTGGAGGCGTCGCGCAATAGCTCTCCTCTTTGCTCTGGGACTACACGTTGGCAGGCAGCCGGCTGGTGGCTACCGCCCCTCACAAGTAATTGTTAGGGCCAGAACTGGACTTGGGTCTAGGCGGTGGTACTAGGACTAGAGGTAGTCTTTGCTGGAAAGCCGATGTAACTGTAACTTTAACTGTGGTTTCATGGCAGGGCGTGTGTGTGCGTGTGTGCAGCCAAGCCAGCACACACACGCATACACACCGACGCACCTGCAGCATGACGACGGTGCGCACCGTGCCCCCCGACACCAGCGCCAAATCTGGTGTCTTGAGGGGTGAACCACCACACACACGCACAGCACGCACACACACGCACACACACACACACACACACACAGCACGCACGCACACACAGCACACACACACACCAACGCACCTGCAGCATGACGACGGCGCGCGCCGTGCCCCCACGACACCAGCGCCAAATCTGGCGTCTTGAGGGGTGAACCACCACACACACAGCACGCACACACACATGCACACACACACACACACACACACACACACACACACACACACAGCACACCAACGCACCTGCAGCATGACGACGGTGCGCGCCGTGCCCCCCGACACTAGCGCAAAATCTGCCGTCTTGAGGGGTGACCCCGAGCGCGTGACCACATGCGCCATGGCCTCTGGTCCAAGCAGATCCATGAGGTCGTTGTCGAGATCCTCCTTGGAGCCTATGGTTGAGTGTGTGTGTGTGCGTGCGTGCGTGCAAGGTTATGAGGTTTTGGGGTCGGGGTTTAGAGTGAAGGGTTTAGGTTATGGTCCAAGCAGGTCCATGAGGTCGTTGTCGAGGTCCTCTTGGGAGCCTGCATGCACACACGCGCAAACGCGGAGGTCATTACGTACTAAGTTTGACACTGAAGTGATTGCGCACGCCGTGGCCTCTGGTCCAAGATGCATAGATGGATCCATAGGTCGAGTCACCGAAGACACTCGCCTATGTGCAGCACCACCATGCTGATTGTTCTCTGCGCACGCTCAGTCTTGTCTGCAAACATCTCCGGCAGTTACAGTTACAGTTACATCGGCTTTCCAGCAAAGACTACATCTCCGGCAGCACATTTGAAACACGACGGATGGGATGGATGGTTTGATGGATGGATAGGATGGAGTCACCGAAGACACTCGTCTGCGTGCAGCACCGCCACCACGTGCTGTTCGATCTCTGCGCGCGCTCTGTCTGGCTTGCAGACACCCCTCGCATATTTGAAACGCGACAGATGGGGTGGATTGTAAGATTGCTGGATAGTATGAATAGGTTTGGAAGACACTCGCCTGTGTGCAGCACCGCGACCATGCTGTTTGTTTGCAGCGCGCGCTCAGCCTGGTTTGCAAACACCTCTCGCAGCACATCAACGCGACAGATAGGGTGGATTGTTGGATTGCTGGATAGGATTAATAGGTTTGGAAGACACTCGCCTGTGTGCAGCACCACCACCATGCTGTTTGTTTGCAGCGCGCGCTCAGTCTGGTTTGCCAACACCAATCGCACACCACCTCGCGCACATTTGAAACAAGATGCATAGATGGATGCATGGGATTGAGTCACTGAGAATACTCTCCTGTGTGCAGTACCGCGACCATGCTGTTTGTTTTCTGCACACGCTCAGTCTGGTCTGCAAACACCGCTCGCAGCAAATTTGAAACGCGACAGATGGGATGGGTTGCTGGGTTGATGGATAGCATGGATTGACCAAGAAGGTGTCAGGTGCATCACACACGACTGTCAGATCCAACAACAAGACTAAGACACTCGCCTGTGTGCAGCACTGCAACCATGCTGTTCGTTTGCAGCGCGCGCTCAGCCTGGTTTGGAAACACCTCCCGCACCGACAGGTGGGGTGGAATGTTGGATGGATGGATAGGATGGATAGGATGGAAGACACTTGCCTGTGTGCAGCACCGCGGCCATGCTGTTTGTTCTCTGCGCACGCTCAGTCTGGTCTGCAAACACCTCACGCACCACATTTGAAGCGCGACAGATGGGGTGGATTGTTGGATTGCTGGAAAGTATGGATAATATGGATAGGATGGAAGACACTTGCCTGTGTGCAGCACCGCCACCATGCTGTTCGTTTGCAGCGCGCGCTCAGTCTGGTTCGCAAACACCTCACGCAGCACGTGCACGAGTTGCCGCTTGTCCGACGCCACGATCACCGTGTGGTTGCGCTCCGGGATGGGGAAGTTGCCAGACTGCGTGTGTGTGTGTGTGTGTGTGTGTGTGTGTGTGTTTGCGTGTGTGTATGTGTGTGTGCATCTGTGTGCATGCATGTGTGTGTGTGTGTGTGTGTGTGTGATCCGGGATTGGGCTGTTGCCAGACTGTGTGTGTGTGTGTGTGTGTGTGTGTTTGTGTGTGGTTGCGCTCTACATAAGAGAGGTTTCTAGACTGCGTTTGTGTGTGTGTGCGTTTGTGTGTGTGTTTGTGTGTGTGCGTGTCTGTGCGTGTGTGTGTGTGTGCGCGCGTGCATGTGTGTCGAAGCGCACCGGGATTGGAAAGTTTCCAGACTGTGCGTGTGTGTGGGGGGGGGTGGGGGGGGGGGCGTTGGGGGGGGGGGATTGGAAAGGGGGAGTGTCAGCGCCGCTTGGGGGGAAACTGCGGGCTCGAATAGGGGGAATTTCGCTCCGAATTGTGTGGAATTTGACGGAAAAAACGCCCTCCTGCAGGGGCAAGTTGGCATGTTCCCTCCAATGTTGCGGGGGGAAACAGGACATTCTTGGTTTCCTTAATGACACCACTGCTGAGAGACCTCATCACCAGCTGTCTGAGGATGTCTCCATCATTACCAGCAACCCAATACTGCGTGAGACCTGGACGGGGGGAACGTTCAAGGCGAGATGACTCGACCCCCACATCCTCTTCCTCCTCCTGGATCCTCCTAGTGCAGAAACCAACCTTGAAGGCGCTCACGCCGTTGCTGATGTCGTCGATGAACACGCCGAGCAGCACAGCGAACGTGACCTGCGATGTGTGCGTGTGTCAATACATATGTGTGTGTGTGTGTCAATATGTATGTGTGTGCGTGTGTCGTCGATGAACACGCCGAGCAGCACAGCGAACGTGACCTGCGTATGTGTGCGTGTGTCAATATATTTATGTGTGTGTGTGTGTCAATATGTGTGTGTGTGTGCCGAAATGTGTGTGTGTTTGAGTATGTGTGCGTGTGTGTCGTCGATGAAGACGCCGAGCAGCACAGCGAACGTGACCTGCGTATGTGTGCGTGTGCCAATATATATATATATATATATACCGTAAACTCCATTAGCCTGTACCGATGGCCGCCAAAAATACTTATTTGATTCTGGAGACAGAGTACCGAGCGCAGCGAGGATTTTTTTTAGTATTTCGATTGTACCGATGGATTTTAAATGATTGTTGTCAAAGTACCGACGCTACCGACGCTACGTGCACGCGGTCAAGACCATCCCACATCCATGTCGCGATCCCATCTCCCCCGCCTCTGGGCGCAACCAGCAGCTGTGCTTGGTCGCCCTCTACTTGCTCGCCCTCTTGGCCCCAGTCCTGGCCCCAGTCCTCACCAGCCCCATCAGAGGCTGGATCAGCCATGCTCAACCGATTTGGGGGTCCTCCTGTTTGCGGGAACTTGGAGAGGGCCCTGTTGGGGAGGTCGTCTACACTTGAACAGCAAAAGTGACAAAAATGTTGCCCTCGGGAATCGAACTCGGGTCTGCTCCACTGACAAAATTATACTATTACTTGGTAAGACGGCATTGTGCCGGAGTCCGACCCCAATTTATTATATAAACACCGGCGCAGAGTACCGAAGGCCTCTGGGACTTAATTATCGGTACAGGCTAATGGAGTTTACGGTATATATATGTGCGTGTGTGTGCGTATCAATATGTGTGTGTGTGTGTGTGTGTGTGTGTGCGTGCCGACACGTGTGTGTGTGTGTGTGTATGTGTGCGTGTGTGTCGTCGATGAAGACGCCAAGCAGCACAGCAAATGTGACCTGTGTGTGTGTGTGTGCGTGTGTGTGTGTGTGTGTGGCTCTTGCTCAGGTTCACCTCAAAAATCGCCTGCTGCGAGGCCAATTCGGCATGTTCCTAGTAGACATTTCAGGGGGGCAAACAGGACATTCTCGGTTTCCTAAGGACGCCACTGATGTGCAGCGCGATGCACGGCGGCAGAGCGCGAGAGTGTGAGGGGAAGCACACACGTACCGTAGCATCGCTTTGCCTTGCTGCCTCTTTTGTAAAGGGGGTAATTTTTTGGAATTTGGTTGGAATTTGGTTGCCATGCCGCGGGATTTGTTGTGGGAGTTTCCCCGGTTTGACTGTGATTTGACGTACTTTTTTTTTTGACTTGTTCGGAAATATTCGTTCGAAATCGACCTTGCCGGCACGTCCTTGGCAAGGCAAAGTGGCACTACGGTATGTGTCTAGGGCAACCCTAAACCCTGAAACCCTGCTGCTGATGCTGGTGCAGATCATCGTAAGACATGTCATACCATTGAGATGGTGTGCAGCATGGTGAGCGGCGGCGGCAGCGCGCGTGTGTGTGTGTGTTTGTGTGTGTGTGTGTGTGTGGAGAACGCATATGTGCCATGTAGCGCCGCTTGTATGCTGCTACTGCTGCTTGGTGCTCATGCTGCTCATGGTCAAGTGATTTCCTTAACGACTCTCCACAGTCATTTGGCTGTATTCCGGCTGTTCTTTGACCTTGAACACAGCTCAACCTATCCATTGGATTGTTAATCTGACGAGCCCGCCAGACAGAGCTCGTCTAGAGCTTTCAAGAGACCTACATATGAAGACAAACAGTCAACGGGAGGTCAACGGTAAACGTGGTCAAAGCAAAATCCGGCTGTGGAATAATAAATCGAATATCCTGAAAAGGAAATCACTGCTCATGGTGTTGTACCATCGAGATGGTGTGCAGCACGATGAGCGGCGGCAGCGCGTTTGTGTGTGTGGGGAGAACGCACAACCACATGCCATGCTTAGGTGCATGGTGCTATGCTGCTGATGCTCCTTGCTGCTGATGCATGGTGCTATGCTGGTGTCGCACCATTGAGATGATGTGCAGCACAATGAGCGGCGGCAGCGCGTGCGTGTATGGAAAAAACACAACTACATGCCATGCGAATGTGCATGGTGCGGATGTAGATCAGCGTGAGACGTGTCGTACCATTGAGATGATGTGCAGCACGATGAGCGGCGGCAGCGCGTGTGTGTGTGTGTGGGGAGAACGCACAACCACATGCCATGCTTATGTACATGGTGCTATGCTGCTGATGCTCCTTGCTGCTGATGCATGGTGCTATGCTGGTGTCGTACCATTGAGATAATGTGCAGCACGATGAGCGGCGGTAGCGCGCGTGTGTATGGAAAAAACACAACTACATGCCATGCTCATGTGCATGGTGCGAATGTAGATCAGCGTGAGACGTGTCGTACCATTGAGATGATGTGCAGCACGATGAGCGGCGGCAGCGCGTGTGTGTGTGTGTGGGGAGAACGCACAACCACATGCCATGCTTATGTACATGGTGCTATGCTGCTGATGCTCCTTGCTGCTGATGCATGGTGCTATGCTGGTGTCGTACCATTGAGATAATGTGCAGCACGATGAGCGGCGGTAGCGCGCGTGTGTATGGAAAAAACACAACTACATGCCATGCTCATGTGCATGGTGCGAATGTAGATCATTGCAAGACGTGTCGTACCATTGAGATGATGTGCAGCACGATGAGCGGTCGCAGTGCGTGCGTGTGTGTGGGGAGAAAGCACCTCATGCCATGCTTAGGTGCGTGGTGCTATGCTGCTGATGCTCCTTGCTGCTGATGCATGGCGCTATGCTGGTGTCGTAACATTGAGATAATGTGCAGCACGATGAGCGGCGGTAGCGCGCGTGTGTATGGAAAAAACACAACTACATGCCATGCTCATGTGCATGGTGCGAATGTAGATCATTGCAAGACGTGTCGTACCATTGAGATGATGTGCAGCACGATGAGCGGTCGCAGTGCGTGCGTGTGTGTGGGGAGAAAGCACCTCATGCCATGCGTAGGTGCATGGTGCTATGCTGCTGATGCTGCTTGCTGCTGATGCTATGCTGGTAAATGTGCCATGTCACGCTGCTGTTATGCTGCTACTGCTGCTTAGTGCTCACGCTGCTCATGGTGTCGTACCATTGAGATGATGTGCAGCACGATGAGCGGCGGCAGCGCGCGGTCGTCCGTCTCGTTGATGATGTGGTCGGGCACGTCGTTGAGGACAAAGTAGGCACGGCGTAGCTGGGCAAGTGGCAAGGGGGGATTTGAGGAGCAGGGCCAGTGGTCCCTGGGAAGGATTTTAGTAATTAGTTTTTTGCCGGCTCCAGCAACTTTGACCACTCATACCAGGCACACTACACAGCGAATATTCATGCAACGCATGCCGTTGGGCTGCTCTCGGCAAGAGCTTTCCAAAAACCGTTCCACGCCCTCTCCCACCAAGTGCGTGGTGGTTTTCTGGGAAATGGGAAATCCGGCTCGGAGCGGTATACGACTCGCAGGGGAATCACTGATCAGGGCTTATAACGAGGTTGGCCCACGGGGGGGGGGGGGGGGGGGGGGGGGGGGGGGGGGGGGGCACAAAATAAAGTTCTGAAACACATGATACAAGAAATTTGGACCCCCCTCCCTTGGGTTGGCCGTCTCGTTCATGATGTGGTCGGGAGTACAAAGTAGGCGTGGCGCAGCTGGGCAAGAGGCAGAGTGGGGGACGAGCCGTGTGTGTGTGTGAGTAAGTGTGTGTGTGTGTGTGTGTGTGTGTGAGTGTCAAGAACCAATAAAGTGAAATCCCCAAGCCCATGGATATCCTCTCGTACCAGCGCATATGGCTGGTCACCTGTAGCGAACAAACTTAAGATCCATGTTTTTTTGTTCGACTTCTGAAACGATTGCCGGGGTGTGCGCTTCAGTTTGGCAGGCAGCCGGCTGGTGGCTACCGCCCCTCACAAGTAATTGTTAGGGCCAGAACTGGACTTGGGTCTAGGCGGTGGTACTAGGACTAGAGGTAGTCTTTGCTGGAAAGCCGATGTAACTGTAACTGTAACTGCGCTTCAGTTAGCACAGGCACGAGCCGTAATCCAGGTTGCCCGTGCGGTGGGAACTATTACGAATCTCTCTCTCTCTCTCTCTCTCTCTGTGTGAGTGTGCGTGCCACGCCCAAACGTTTGAACGCATTGTGCCAAATAGGGCGTCACACAGCCCCCCCCCCTGCCGCGAGCCCCCCCCCTCCACTAGCCCCTCACACCCCACACTCACAGTGGGTCCCAGCGACACGTCGGTCGAGTAGTGGAGCCACGTCATGCATAGCATAGCGCGGTGTGAGCCCCCCCCCCCCTACTCCTCGACACCCCACACTCACAGAGAGGCCCAGCGACAAGTCGGTCGAGTAGTGTAGCCACGTCATGCTCTAAAACCCAAACCCCAAACCCTCAACCCTGAACCTGCCCCACACTCACAGAGAGGCCCAGCGACACGTCGGTCGAGTAGTGGAGCCACGTCATGCCGATGAGCATGAAGGGCACGGCCCCCACGCACACTCGACGCACTGGCGATCCATTCAATAGGCCTCGCATGCATTACCAGTGGCAGAGCATCCCATGTGAGGGTTTCGACCAATATGTCATTTTCGTGTTTTCGTATTTTGGGTTGAAACGGCAACTTGCGATAGAATCCGCAGTCACGTCATGTAAAAAACTAAACATATTGAAGCTCCAGAGAGGCCGAGTGACACGTCGGTGAAGTAGTGGAGCCACGTCATGCATTGCATAGCGCGGTGTGAGCCCCTCCCCCCTACTCCTCGGCACCCCACACTCACAGAGAGGCCCAGCGACACGTCGGTCGAGTAGTGTAGCCACGTCATGCCTTAAACCCCAAACCCCAAACCCTCAACCCTGAACCCACCCCACACGCACAGAGGGTCCCAGCAACACGTCGGTTGAGTAGTGGAGCCACGTCATGCGCTAAACCCTGAACCCCAACCCCTTAACCCACCCCGCACTCACAGAAAGGCCGAGCGACACGTCGGTCAAGTACTGTAGCCACGTCACGCCATGCCCTAAACCCCAAACCCTGAACCCACCCCATACTCACAGAGAGGCCGAGCGACGCGTCGGTCGAGCAGTGGAGCCACGTAGCGTCGGTATTATCGAACTCACAGCACAACGGGAGCGCCCAAACCCCGGGATAAAACACAAGGCCCAAAGCTACAGCCAGCGAGGCTTGCAAAGCAGCCCCAGCGCAGTCCCTCGTTGTGACGAACCGCCAAGACAGACGACCATGCGTCACGCAGCTTGGTATGAGCCCCCCCCCCCCACGCACTTATCCCTCACACCCCACACTCACAGAGAGTCCGAGCGACACATCTGTGGAGTAGTGGAGCCACGTCATGCGCAAAACCCTGAACCCTGAACCCTGAACCCACCCCACACTCACAGAGAGGCCCAGGGACACGTCGGTCGAGTAGTGAAGCCACGTCATGCCGATGAGCATGAAGGGCACGGCGAACGCGATGAGCACGAGGACCTTGCCCCACGTGGGTAGCATGATGACCTGCATGTGTGTGTGTGTGTGTGTGTGTGTGTGTGAAGAGCGACCTTATCAGAATGACCGCATCAGAGTGACCCCATCAGAGTGACCTCACCTGCAGCAGCTCGTACTGCAGCATGTCCATCGCCTGGCTCACCACCAGCGCGACGATCGTGGAAACGAATGTACCCTCCCCCTTGTGAGAGTGACCCCATCAGAGTGACCCAATTAGAGTGACCTCATCAGAGTGAACGCATCAGCGTGACCCCATCAGAGTGACCTCACGAGTAACAGCTTGTACTGCAGCACGTCCAACCGGCTGGCGCACGACGAGCGCACCAATCATGCCCACAAACGTACCCCCACCTATAGAGCGCCCTCATCAGAGTGTCCTCATTAGAGTGACCTCATCAGAGTGACCCCATCAGAGTGACCTCACCTGAGCAGCTTGTACTGCAGCATGTCCACCGTCTGGCTCACCACCAGCGCAACAATCGTGCTCACAAGTGTACACCCCCCCCTGTTAGAGTGACCCCATCAGAGTGACCTCATCAGAGTGACCTCATCAGAGTGACCTCATCAGAGTGACCCCATCAGAGTGACCTTGCCTGCAACAGCTTGTAGTGCAGCATGTCCATCGGCTGGCTCTCGACCAGCGCAACAATCATGCCCACGAGTGTACCCCCCTGTTAGAACAACCCCATCAGATTGACCCCATCAGAGTGACCCCATCAGAGTGACCTCACCTGCAACAGCTTGTACTGCAGCATGTCCACCAGCTGGCGCACGACGAGCGCAACAATCGTGCCCCAAAACGCCCCCCCACCTGCAGAGCGACCTCATTAGAGTGATTTCATCAGAGTGACCCCATCAGAGTGACCCCATCAGATTGACCTCACCTTCAGCAGCTCGTGCAGCAGCATGTCCACTGGCTGGCTCACGACGAGCGCAACAATCATGCCCAAAACTTCCCCCCACCTATAGAGCGACCTCATCCGAGTGACCTCATCCGAGTGACCTCATTAGAGTGACCCCATCAGAGTGACCTCATCAGAGTGACCCCATCAGAGTGACCTCACCTGCAACAGCTTGTACTGCAGCATGTCCACCGGCTGGCTCACGACCAGCGCAACAATTGTGCCCACAAGTGTGCCCCCCCCCCCCCATAGAGCAACCTCATCAGAGTGACCCCATCAGAGTGACCTCATCAGAGTGAACTCACCTGCAGCAGCTTGTACTGCAGCATGTCCACCGGCTGGCTCAAGAGCAGCGCAACAATCGTACCCACGAGCAGCAGGCACCCGATGCCTGGCACCAGGCGCGCGAGCGCTGCCCGTCGCCTGCTGGGCGCGTCGTCTCCCGATGAGAGGTCGACGGACCCGATTGACGCGATTGAGGAGAGTGTTTGGACCGCCTGGTGTGTATGTTTGTGTGTTTGTGTGTTGGGGGAAGGAGGTGGGCGATTGAAGAGAGTGTTTAGACTGCCTGGTGTGTGTGTGTGTGTGTGTGTGCGTGCCGCTGTGTGGCTGCGTGTGTTGGGGCGGGGGGTGGGGTGGCTGTGGGGTGAGGGTGCACGTGTGAAACCTGAACCCACGCACCCTCTGCACCAAGCCGTCGATTACGCCCCACAGTCGCGGACCAAGCATCCTCGGCCCGAGCGCGCGCGGGCCCAGCCCCCGGTCTGCCCCGCTGTTGTCGGCTGGGGGCAGCCCCCCGCCCGCGCGCGCGTCGGCCGCCAGCCTCGCAGCCACGGCGTCCGCATCCTGGTGAGGGCACAAGCGTGCGTGCGTGCGTGGGTTAAGGTGGCAATTATGCAGCCTGTCGGACGCGTTTGCTGGTGCAACAGCTACCCTTGCGCATGTCCAGTAATAAGTCAGCACACAGGGTGCTGTGTGTCAGGACCAGCCAGTGGCCTGACATCTCAGGGTTAAGCCTTTAAAATCCCTCTGGTAAGGGAAGAGCGGTCCCGTGAGTTCCCGAACTCACAGCCGCTCTCCTCTGACTTCAGGCCCAGTGGCTAAGCTTTGTGACAGGCCGAGCCAGGCCACAGCTGGCGTGTGCGACCGACGAGCCACAGCGCATTGCAGTGAACGCACTGTGAGCTGACGCCAACGCCATTGCCTGCCCCGAACGCGCACCTCGAGTGGCGGCGGTGCAGCCGATGCGCCCGCGCCCGCGCCAGGGATGGCCGGGCCGCGCTGCGTGCTGCTGCTGCCGCCGCTGCGGCGCGCAGCCCACAGCGGCGTGGCGGGCAGTGGGAGCGGCGCAGCGTGTCGGTGGTGGTGCGCGCCGCCAGGGCGGGGGATGAGGAGCGGGCGCGCGGCGGCGCACGGCGATGTCCGTGACACAGCGCCGCGGGACAGCGCCGACGGGCCGCAGCCCCGCATCTGCATGAAGCAGCGGCGCGCGCTCAGCAGCGCGCGCACACACACACACACATAGGGTGTAAACACACACACACACACACACGCACAAAACACACACACAAACAGCACACATGCACACGCGCGGCGTCTTGCGGGCACCATCCCCGCCTCTCGCAACCATGCGCACACACCCAACAGACACCCCGGTTGCCGCTGCGTGGTGCGTGGGGTGTTCAAACACCTCATGCATGCGACACTCATCAGAGTGACCCCATGCGTGCATGCAACACCCACCCTAAGGTGCCGGCCTGCCGCAGCGCCTCCTGCATGCCACCACCGTGCATGCGGCGCATGCACGTGTCAGGAGGGAGGGCGTGCATGGAGGATCTTTGCATGCGTGCTCCCAGGTCCTGCGGCGATTAGTGCTGTGCCCGTGTTAGGGCACCTGGCATGCCCGCGAGCCCCCGTTCCTGCAGCGATGCATGCAGCGCATGTCTGCTTCGCAAATCGCGCGCCAAGATGGCGAGATGGCACCGTACCGCATTCCAGCTATCCCCAAGCTGCACCATCTCACCTGCAGCCCGCATCGACTTTCCCTAGTCTCACACAGCAGCGTGTCACAACAGGAGGCACCTTGGGAGTCACTGATCACGGGTCACCAGGGTGCCTCCTGCTGGTCACTGATGAGTGTAGTTTTAAAACCCCTCCTGCTCCGGGCTGCTGAAAACGTGCCTAGGTACGTTTACTTACAAGTAAACACGATTTGCTCTGCGGACGGGCCCGCACTCTTGGTGTTCCAGAGCACTACAAACTGCGAGCTACTTGCTGTTACTCGGTGTTACTTGCTGTTAGGTGTGCTATCTAAACAAAATTGAGAGGTGTGCGGGTAGCACCCACGGCCCACACAAGCACAGCTGGCTATTGCTGAGAGCGAGAGGCTGGAGCGGGCGCTGCAGCTGGCGCAGCGCCGTAACCAAGTCCAGTGTACCATCACTCCTCGTCCTCGTCGTCGCTCACGAGCACGCCGCGCCGCGCCTTCATCGCCGGCGCCTCGTCAGCCTCCTCCTCGTTCTCCTCCTCCTCTTCCGAGTCGTCGTCCGAGTCGGCGCGCCGCCCCCCACGCTTCCTCTTTGCGCTCGCACCGGACCCGCCACGATCGCCGCCGCCGCCGCCCTTCTTTGCAGCGGTGAGCCGGCGCGCCGCGGCAGCGTCCTCCTCGTCGTCGCCGCCGCCCCGTCGGCCGAGCCCCCCTCCTGCGTATGTGTGTGTGTTTGTCTGTCTGTGTGTGGTCGATTTAACAGTCCGTCGGACGCCTTTGATGGCGCATTAGACCCATGTGTGTGTGTGTGTGTGTGTGTGTGAGAGCGTGTGTGTGGGCGGTCAACAAGGCGAGGTGAGTAGGTTGGGGCCAAACGCGCTGACTGCAGCACAGACTCTCTCTCGCACACACACATGCAAACACAGCCACAGCCACATACACACACACAAAGCACACACACGAGCGCGCACACACACAGACACGCACACGCGCATGCACACGCACGCGCGCGCGCACATGTATCCACTGAGTGGACTAGTGCGGGTGATAGTATCTGCCTGCCTCAGGGATTGAGTGCGCAAGCACAAGTCTAATACGCCATTAAAGGCGTCCAACAAGACTGTAAAATCGACCATATGCACGAGCTGAATGGTTTCGGGTTTGGTTTCTTAGCATACACACCTGCCCCAGCGTCGTCGTCGTCGCTTGCGTCGCCCCAGTCCTCCCTTCTCTCTCCCTCTCTCACACACAAGCAAACACACACACACACAAACACGCGCACATGCACACGCACACACACACACACACGCGATGGATAGTTTCGGGTTTGGTTTCTTAGCACACGCACCTGCCCCAGCGTCGTCGTCGTCGCTCGCGTCGCCCCAGTCCTCCTCCAGGTACTTCTCTGACATGCGTGAGCGCCCGGGCCGCCCTGCAGGTGGGGTGTAAGAGAGGCGGTTTTGCAGAACGGTCACAGTGACATCGGCTCGCCAGCGAAGGCTACCTTCCAATCCTAGTACCGCCGCCTCGACCCAAGTCCAGTCCTGGCCTGCAGGTGGCGTGAAAGAGAGGCGGTTGGTGTACGGTCACAGTGGCACTGATCAGTAGCCTCTGTTGCCGCTACGGTGGAGGTCTAGGGAACACGATCCCGCGGGCTTGTGAACCCCGGCTGTGGCCCCACGGGGAGGAGTCAGATCTAAGGGCCGAGTGCCCTGTCTAGGTCCAACCCTGACCCAACAGCCCCCCACTACCAGTAGCCAGCCCCCCGTCTGTAGCGCTCGAGCGTTATACGTCGAGCAAGGTCGAATACGCTACCGGTAGGTGCGTCACCCACGACTGTAAAATCCATCATCATCATCATCAGTAGCATCGGCTTGCCAGCGAAGATTACCTTCAAGTCTTAGTACCGCCGCCTAAGCCATAGAGCCATAGCCATAGAGCCATAGAGCCGGATTCTGAGTCAAATGGCTAGAGAGCTGCAAACAAAATCACTGGCACCGCCCCTCACAAGTTATTGCTATGGCCAGGACTGGACTCGGGTCTAGGCGGTGGTACTAGGACTAGAAGGTAGGCCTCGGTGGAAAGCCGATGTAACCCACGGTAGCGCCAACCACGTAGTGGAGGGCGTCAAGCAAGCTGCACCACAGTGCAGGCTCCATACCCAACTCCTCGCCAATGCCACTGTTACTGTTACTGACTGTTACTGTTACTTACTGTCACTGTTACTGACACTCACCGCCGCCGCCGCCGCCGCCGCCGCCGCCCCCCCCGGCCTTGTCAGAGTACTTGAACATGATCTTGTCCTGCTTCTTCTGGAGCGCCTCGCGAGAACGGATGCGGTCCTCCTCCGCCTGCGTGTGCGTGTGTGTGTGGGGGGGGGATGTGCGTGTGTGTGCTTCTTCTGGAGCGGCTCGCAAGAATGGATGCGGTCCTCTGCCTGTGTGTGTATGTGTGTGTGTGGGGATTTTGCGGTCCGCCACCTTTGATGGTGGATTATACATGCGTGTTTGTCTGTGTGTGTGCGTGCGTGTGCGTGTTGTGTGTGTCTGCACGTGTTTGTGTGTGTGTGTTCATGTGCGGGCATGTGTGTGTGTATGTGTGTGTGCGTGTGTGTGTGCATGTGCGTCGCCTGTGTGTGGTGTGTGTGACGTGTGTGTGTGACAGGGCCGTACAAACGAACCCGATCCGGATGCCGATCGTTTGAAGGGCTCAAAAGCGGATGGCGCGCGCACGGAGTCGTCCGTTTATCCGGATGCCGACGCTCGGCCTTGAGGGCCCGCACCCGAAGCGCCAGATGACGATCCAACCCTTGATCCGGTTTTTTAAACCCAGTGGTTAGCCAAAGTGGGAAACCCTTCCCACCCGGGGTCAAATCCCATTCGAAGCATCTCTTTTTGGGCTGGAACACTTTGAGGCAAGTCAAAATCAAAAAGGAATCCTCGCTGAGCTGCTGCAAATCCCTGTTTCGCTGGCTCAGTGCGTCCAGAATCACGTTTTATTTTTGTTTTTTCTAGGGGCAGCTAAAGGCTTGTAGTTTTATCTTAAGAGGTGTGCCGACGACACCCAAAACGAGGGTGACTTTGAGGTCACCCTCGACGATGGGGTCACTGCTACTGAGCCGGTCTTTGTGGAAGATGAGGACAACGACTGGGTGCGGCCACGCACGAGCGCGCAGAGGGCGCAGACGACTGAAGTATATATCTATAAGTTCTTCTTGGAACTACTCAAGAGTAGTTCTTTGCCAGACCCCCGTCCGATTTTCCGGATCCCAGCCGCCCCCTCCTGTACGGACCTGGTGTGTGTGTGTGTGTGTGTGTGTGTGCGAGTGCGTGCATGTATGAGCGCACCACACACATCTCTTTTGTGCTCCCCCCTTGCCCCTGCAGATCCAGAGTCATGTGGGCTTGGCAAGGGACCTCTTGAGGTGGAGTGCATCACACACACACACACACACACACTCACACACACAATCTCTCGCTCCCCCCACACACACCCTCACACATACACCCTCACACATACTCACTCCTCACACACTCACACATACTGCCACACACACACTCACACACATGCACACACGCACACACACTCCTCGCACACACACACACAAACACACCTTCTCGCGCCTCTCCTTGTCGAGCTCTGGGTTCGCCAAGCCTACGTGGCTTTGGATCTGCAGGTGTGTGTGTGTATGTGTGTGAGTGTGTGTGTGAGAGGGTGTGAGGGTGTGAACGTGTGTGCGCGTGTGAGGAGTGAGTGTGAGTGTGTGTGAGTGAGTGTGTGAGTGTGTATGTGTGTGAGCGAGAGAACTGTGTGTGTGTGTGTGTGCGTGTGTTGTGTCAGCACTTTTTGCACAGCCCGCACGTTCTGCTTGTCGAGCGCAAAGGCGCTTGCAGACCGCTGTTCAGGCTTGGCCCTAAGCCTCGACTTATAACCCCCCCCACACAACGCGCTGCGCAGGCGCTTGCTTGTGCAGCCCGCCCTAACCCCAAACCCTAAACCTGAACCACCCAGCCCTGAAGCAGGTCCCCAGAACGCGCCGTTTGCACCACGCGCACGTTCTGCTGTCCACCGCGCAGCGCAGGCGCTTGTGCAGGCCGCTGTGCAGGCTTGGCCCTTCGCCTCGACTTCTACCCCCCCCCCAAACCCAACGGCAAACCTTAAAACATGCCCCCAAACCGCACATTTTGCAACGCGCGCACGTTCTGTTTTGATCGTGCCACGTCGCGCAGGCGCAGACCGCTGTGCTGGCTTGGCTTCCGCTTCCGCTTCCGGCTGTGCTTCCGCTGTGCTTCCGCTGTGCTTCCGCTGTGCTTCCGCTTCTGCTGTGCTGGCTTGGCTCTAAGCCTCGACATCTCTAGATACCCCCGCACCACCACCACCACACAGAATAAAACGGCAAACGGCAAGCCCCTAAATCGCACCTTTTGTACCGCGCGCACGTTCTGCTTGTCCACAGCGCTCCGCAGGCGCTTGTGCAGACCGCTGTTCAGGCTGGCAGGGCGCAGCGCGAGCCGGGACGCGAGAGAGGCTTGGCCCTGCGTGCGTGTGTGCGCGCGCGTGTGTGTGTGTGTGTGTGTGTGTGAGCCTTGCCATGCTGAGGCAGGCAATGCATGTGCTGAGGCAGGCAATGGGGGGGGAGCTCTGGTGGGCGCCCTGTCCACTCCCTTTCCTGTCGCAGCCCCCCCCCTTATCCCTTAAGCCCGCACACACACCTGCAGAATCCCCTGCACTGCAAACAGGTAGAAGTTGCTGTGTGAGATGTCCTGCTGCGCCACATCGAGCACCCACCCATCACACACACATACACACTCAGAGAGAGGGAAAGAGAGAGGGAGAGAGAGGGAGAGAGAGAGAGAGAGAGAAAGAGAGAGAGTGAGGAAGAGACACCCCACACACTCGCACCTGCAGGATCCCCCGGACTGCAAACAGGTAGTATCGCTGTGAGAGATGTCGTGCTGGACCCCCCCCCAAAACACACGCACACACACACGCACACACACAGATTGAGATCCGGAGAAAGAGAGACACACACGCACGCGTGCACCTGCAGGATTCCCCGCACTACAAACAGGTAGAAGTTGCTGTGAGAGATGTCATGCTGGACCCCCCCCCCCCAACACACACACACACACAAACACACACACACACACAAACACGCACGCACACACACGCACGCACACACGCACACAGAGATTAAGATCCGGTGAAACAGAGACACACACACACACACACACACACACACGCACGCACCTGCAGGATCCCCCGGACTGCAAACAGGTAGTAGTTGCTGTGAGAGATGTCGTGCTGAGCCACGTCGAGCACCTCATCACCCAGCAGCAGCTGCAGCGAGCCGTCGGACCAGCGGACAAAGCGCGCATTTGACTGTGTGTGTGCGTGGTGTGTGTGTTTCCCAGCAGCGTTTGACTAGGTGCGTGTGTGTGTGTGTGAGCAGCAGCAGCAGCTGCAGCGAGCCGTCGGACCAGCGCACAAAGCGTGCATTGGACTGCAAGGGGAGGGGGGGCATGGAGGTGTGTGTGTGTGTGTGTGTGTGAGCAGCAGCTGCAGCGATCCGTCGGACCAGTGCACGAAGTGTGCGTTGGACTGCAAAGGAAGGGGGGCACGGGCGTGTGTGTGTGCGCGCGCGTGTGTGGTGTGTGTGTGTGTGTGCGTGTGTGTGTGAGCAGCAGCTGCAGCGAACCGTCGGACCAGCGCACAAAGCGCGCGTTTGCCTGTGTGTGTGTGTGTGTGTGTGTGCGCGCGCGGCGTGTGTGTTTCCCAGCAGCGTTTGACTAGGTGTACCATGCATGCCGACATGAGCACGCACGTCGGGCCCGCGCACGTTGCGCCTAGCGCTAGCTAGTGTCACGCATGCTAGCACCGTGCCGCATGCTGGTACTGTGCCGCATGCTAGCACCGTGCCGCATGCTGGTACTGTGCCGCATGCTGGTACTGAGCCGCATGTTAGTACTGTGCCGCATGCTAGTTCTGTGCCGCATGCTAGTACTGTGCCGCATGCTAGTACTGTGCCACATGTTGTGCCGCATGTTGTGCCGCATGCTAGTACTGTGCCACATGGTGTGCCGCATGCTAGGACTGTGCCGCACAGTACTGTGCCGCATGCTAGTACCGTGCATGTCGACATGAACACGCAATACCTGCGGCTCCTCACGCCCGTCGGGCCCGCGTACGTTGCGCCACCGGATCTTTGCGTTGTTGGCGAGCCTGCGGGGGGCGGGGCGGGGCGCGCAGTTGCCGCGGGGAAGCGCAGTAACAGCAGCACACACGCGCACGCACATGCCCTGCCACACACATCAAACGCATGCACACACACACCTCGCCTCACGCACACATCTCACACACGCGCAGCCCCCTGCACCACACACACACACACACACGCACCTCACGCGCTTCTGCCCCGTGGCCTCGTCGATGTACACCTCATCCTCTGCCTCATACGTGGATGCCTCAAACGGAGACGGCTCAAAGCTCACGATGTTGGTTGTCTTGATCAGGTGGATGCGGTTGGACGGCGGGAGGGGCAGCAGCGGCGCCTCGATCTCCATTGGCGGGCCGACAGGGCGGGGCGCCTTCTTGTACCTGCGCCAACGACGGGGGGGGGGGGGCAGCATGTGCGGCAGCATGCGCGGGCTGCATGCGCATGCGATGCCATGCGCGACGCTGGCATGCGTCACGCAACACAAACCGTCCGCGGTCACCCCAGCTGGCGGCCACATGGATCGCAGCTCCCACAGCTTCCATGCGGGTCAGTCAGCAAGGTGGCGTCCCACCCCATGCAACGACCGCGGCAGCCTGGATCCACGAACCTGTCCCCCGGCTCCTCTTTCTCCGCCTCCTCCTCATCGCTGCTGCCCGCAGCGACCGGCCGCATGCGCGGGGGCGGCTTTGCACTCTCATCGCCTATATCGTCCTCGAGGTTCTCGGACTCGGGCTCTGCTGTATCTGCCTTTCCCGGCTGCGGCTGCGGCTGCGCCTCCTCCTCTGCGTCTTCTGAGCCTTCATCATCAGAACCAAACAAGTCTTTCATCTTTCCCTCCTCAGCCATGGTTCCCACAACCGCAGGGACGCACTCACTGCCTCTCTGCCAGTTCTTGCGCGTGCGTATGCGTCTTGGTAGCTGCTGTCTCCTTGGACAAATGCAAAGAAATGCAATTGTGTGGAGGTGTGGAGGTGTGGAGTGGGGACTGGTTTCTCGCCGCCGCACTCAAACGGCTGGCGGTGCGTTACTCCAGGTGAGCAGTCTCTCCCGCCATCAGCACGAGCACGCGCAGAGCATCACGCGCATACTCCCCTCGACGACGCGCGCATGGCCCAAACCAATGATGACCCACTTGTTGGGGTGGTTGACAGACACGTGACCCTCACACGCTGTGCCGCAGACGCGCAGGGCAGGGCATACCGGCTCTAATCTCACAGTGCGCCACACGGCGCACACAAAATGGGCGACCCCGAGTCAGAGGTGAGGCGCGGGGCTGTGATGCGGTCAGACGCTGTGTGTGGTGGTGTATGACAGCCCCCGCGCCGCCCGCGCACCCCAATGAGTGCGCAATGATGATCAGCCAGCTGCCGCAGCGTGCGAGCCGGCTTTGAAACACGCTCCGCGCCAAGAACGCATCTTGGGCGGTTCAGAGTAGGGGCATGCGCACGCGGGCAGGGCGCATGGGTGCTGTTCACCTGCTTGCTGCTATTGGGGGGGCTGCTGCGGGGGGAGGGCACCGGCTTGGGGGCAACACAACAGCATGCGCCGCAAGACCATGCAATCTGGCGAGGCCCTCCATGCGATCGTGACCCCCCAAGGCGCACGCATACGTACATACGCCTCCCTCTCCCCCCCTCCCCCCCCTCTCAACCACCCCATAGATCCCTCCCTCCTCCCCCCCTCCCCGCCTTCCGCTCCCCCAATATCCAAACGCGTTTGCGGCGCAGGCGCCGCGCGCGGCGGAGGCAGCAGCAGCAGGCCCCGGCAGGGCCACCCCGCCCGGCCAGGCCGCCGCGCTCGCAAACATGCACGCGCGCCTGAGGGCGCAATCGACCACCCAGGCGGCAGGGTCGCCTGGGCTGCCCGGGCCTGGCGGGGCAGCAGGAGTCGGGGGGCTGGCTGGGCTGGGTGGCGCGGCGGCGATGCCCGGGCTGCAGGCTCTATTGGCGGCACAGCAGCAGCAGCAGCAGCTGGGGGGGCATGGCGGCGGCGCGGGTGGTGGCATGAACGCGGGCATGATGGCGGCGCTGAGCGGGCTGCTGCAGGTGTGTGTGTGTGTGTGTGTGTGTGTGTGTGTGTGAATGTGTTGTCGGTAGCAACACCGGCGTTATTTTGGCGCTGAGCGGGACGCTGCATGCGTGTGTGTGTGTGTGTGTGTGTGTGTGCGTGTGAGTGATGGCCAGGACGCAGGTGGTGGGACCTAACACGCACACACACACACGCACACACACACACAGAGAGAGAGAGAGAGAGAGAGAAACTGTGCTGGAAACCGCATAAGGAAGCCTGGTTGTCATTTGAGGGTGTTGACTTGAGGGCCGTTGACCAAATGCGCGCGTGAACGCACACACACACACACACACATGTGCAGCAGATGCGGCTGCTGCCGCGCAACTGGCACCCGGCCCTGGACCCGGCCAGAATGTCATCGACACACGCACACACACACACACACACACTCACACGTGCAGCAGCAGCAGGCAGCTGCAGCAGCTGCCGCGCAACTGGCGCCTGGCCCTGGACCCGGCCAGAAGGTGTTTGACCTGATGGATATAATTGGGGACACGAGCCGTGGTGTGAGCGTGCAGCAGGCGACGCACCTGCAGGTGCGTGTGTGTGTGTGTGTGTGTGTGCGTATGTGTGTGTGTGTGTGTGAGCGTGCAGCAGGCGACGCACCTGCAGGTGTTTGTGTGTTTGTGTGTGTGTGTGTGTGAGCGTGCAGCAGGCGACACATCTGCAGTTGTGTTTGTTTGTGTGTGTGTGTGTGTGTGAGAGAGAGAGAGCGTGCAGCAGGTGTCGCACCTGCGTGTGTTTGTGTGCGTGTGTGTGTATGTTTGTGTGTGTGAGCGTGTGTGTGTGTGAACGTGAAGCAGGTGACACACCTGCAGGTGTGCGTGTGTGTGTGTGTCCGAGTGTGTGTGTTTGCGTGCGTGTATGTGTGTGTGTGTGTATGTGTGTGTCTATGTGTATGTGTGTGTCTATGTGTGTGTGTATGTGTATGTGTGTGTATGTGTGTGTGAGCGTGCAACAGGCGATGCACCTGCAGGTGTGTGTGTGTGTGTGTGTATGAGCGTGCAACAGGCGACACACCTGCAGGTGTGTGTGCGTGTGTGTGTGTGTGTGTGTGTGTGTGTGTGTGTGTGAGAGCGTGCAACAGGTGTCGCACCTGCTTGTGTTTGTGTGCGTGTGTGTTTGTGTGTGTGAGCGTGTGTGTGTGTGAACGTGCAGCAGGTGACACACCTGCAGGTGTGTGTGTGTGTGTCCGAGTGTGTGTGTGTGAGTGCGTGTATGTGTGCGTGTGTGTATGTGTGTGTCTATGTGTGTGTGTGCACGTGTGTGTGTGTGAGCGTGCAACAGGCGACGCACCTGCAGGTGTGTGTGCGTGTGTGTGTGTGTGAGCGTGCAACAGGCGACACACCTGCAGGTGTGTGTGCGTGTATGTGTGTGTGTGTGTGAGTGTAAGCGAGCGTGCAGCAGGTGTCGCACCTGCGTGTGTGTGTGTCCGTGTGTGTGTGTGTGTGCGTGCGTGTATGTGTGTGTGTGTGTATGTGTGTGTCTATGTGTATGTGTCTGTGTATGTGTGTGTATGTGTGTGTGTGAGCGTGCACCAGGCGATGCACCTGCAGGTGTGTGTGTATGTGTGTGTGTGTCCACGCGTGTGAACAAAGCATGTGTGCGCGCTCTGTGCGTGTCGGCAACGCCTGCAGTGTGTCGGCAGTGCATGCAAAGAGTAACGCCACGGTGAACAAAGCATGTGCGCGCGCTTTGTGCGTGTCGGCAACGCATGCAATGTGTCGGCAGTGCATGCAAAGAGTAACACCACAGTTGGCTGTCTGATCAGCACAACACACACACACCTGCGGCCTGCAGTCTGGTGTCCTCTCACACACACCCTTCCCCACACTTGCACACCCTCACACATTTCATCACCAACAGATGGCGGTCCGCTCCTTGCGTGACGCTGGCCTGGCTGCCAACTCACACACACACACACACACCTGCTGCCGGCAGTGTGCGGTCCACTCCCTGCGCGAAGCCGGCCTGGCTGCCAACACACACACAAACACACACACACACACCTGCTGCCTGCAGTCTGCGGTTCGCTCACTGCGTGACGCCGGCCTGGCTGCCAACATGGCCGCGCTCGTGAGCATGTCTCCAGAGGAGCTGCAGAAACTGCTAGTCACGCAGAACATCAACGTCAAGGTAACACACACACACACACACACACACACACACGCATGCATGCATGCATGCATGCATGCATGCATGCATGCATGCACAAGTGCACATGCATGCACATGTGCACACATATACATACACATACACATACACACACACACACACTGCATATGCACGCACACAAGCACACGCGCGCACACACACACACACACACAGGACGTGCTATTTAAGCTCGTCAAGCACATCGACCCCTCAAAGGCGCTCAAGCACTTTGGTCCGGGGTACTACTACGGGCCACAGGTTCCGCAGCAGCCAGCCAACCCTGCCGCGGCGCTGCTTGCAATGCTGCAGGTGTGTGTGTGCGTGTGTGTGCGTGTTCGTGCAAATGTGCATCTGTGCGTCTGTGCGTGTGTGTGGGAGTTTGTGCTGCCTCGTGCACATCCACATGCAGCCCCTCCCTCCTCCAGCTCCCCCCCAACTCTCTCACACACACACACACACACACACGCACACACACACACACACACACACACGCAGCAGGCGCAGGGCGCGGGGCTGCAGGGGCTGCAGATGCAGGCGCAGGGTCTGCCTGGCATGGGGCAGCAGCTGCATGGCCCGGCTGATGTGCTGAGGGGCATGGTGCCCGGGTCGGTGCGGCACGCCGTGTATGAGGTGGGGGCACAGAGGCAGAGATAGAGACAAGAGGGTGGAAGAGACGGACAGAGAGAGGATAGAGAGAGGACAGAGAGAGGGACAGAGAGAGACAGCAAGAGAGAGAGAGACAGAGAGAGAGCAGAGAGAGAGACATTCGTTTCAATTCCCGGGTACTTGCACGCTCGCACAGGCACACACACACTCACACATGTACATACATGCACAAGCACCCAAGAGCATGGCGCCCGGTTCGGTGCGGCACGCGGTGTGGAGTGAGGGCATGCATGCGCACACAGAGGGAGAATAATTGCATGCACAGAGAGAGACAGTTCTCTGAGAGAGAGACAGAGAGAGACAGTGAGAGAGAGAGGCAGATAGAGCGAGGGACAGAGAGAGACAGGCAGAGAGATGGACAGAGAGACGGGCAGGCAGAGAGAGAGACAGAGACGATGCATGTGCCCGGTTCGGTGTGACGCGCGGTGTTTGGTGTGAGGGCATGCATGCATGCATCAGTGATCCTTGGGAAGGATTTAGCAATAAATTCTCATTCCGCTTTTCCCGTTTTTTTCCCGGCATTTTTGTCCCGAGCAGGAAAGCGGAAAAGCGGAATCCTTCACATCAATTCATAATAATAAAAACTCCGCTCAGATTCCGCTCGGAGCGGTATACTGCCAGAACAAGGATCACCGGCATGCATGCGCACACACACAAGAGGGAGAATACATGCATGCACGTGCACAGTGAGAGCAACAGTGTTTGAGAGAGTTTCGTTGCAATTCCGGGGCATGCGCACCGGCACGCGCTCACACTTTCTCACACGCATGCATGCACACGCACGAGCACTTGCACATGCGCAAGCACACGCACACAAACATGCATGGTCCCCGGGTCGGTGCGGCACGCGGTGCTTACAGTGAGGGCATGCATGCACGCGCGCACACCAACATCCACACCAACATCCACACCAACATCCAGCAAGCGAAGCGCTACATGAGCGCGAGCCGCATGCCCCGGCAATGTCTGTACTACTAGCATAAATACACCCACGCACACTCACACACACAAACACACAAAACACACACACACACACACATGGACACAGAGAGGCATTCGTTACAGTTGCAGTTACAAACACACACAAATACACACACACCAGGTGCTCCTGGCGGT